>JAJPUD010008645.1:25798-50050 GCA_023553655.1 Myrmecobius fasciatus | reverse complement strand
GTGTGTGTGTGTGTGTGTGTGTGTGTGTGTGTGTGTGTGTGTGTGTGTAATAGATCCTTTTGATGATCTCTGGAGACTATAAAAATATGAGCACTATCCAAGGTCATTCTGAGATTTACTGAAATAAGAAGCTACAGAGTCAGATTTTATTGTTAGTATAGTTGTTTCCAATTCTTCATAAACCCATTTGGGATTTTCTTGGCAAAAATATCATTTCCTTCTCTAACCCATTTTACAGATGAGGAACTGAGATAAACAGGATTAAGTAATTTGTGCAGGGTCACACAGCTAGTAAGTATGTGAGACTGACTTTGAACTCATGAGGATGAGTCTTCCTGATTTCAAGTCTAGTGCTCTATACATCGAGTCACCCAGCTGCCCATATAAAGAGGGAAAATGTCTTCCATTGAAGGTAATCAAAAAATGGGCTTTTTTTCAGATGTAATAAATTCTTTGTCCTTGGAATTCACCAAGTGAATTTTGAATAGATTTGATCAGAAATGTCATAGAGCCCTTTTAAACTTGTGTCTGGGATAATCTAGATCACCTCTGAAGTCCCTTAGAATTCTAAGATTCTATGATTGCATGAGGGCAAGAATTTGGAAGGGGGGGAGAAGAGGTAATGTTACTGAAATTAAAAGAGTATTCAGCTTAGATTACTCAGTGGCAAGTACTGAGAGATAAGAATGCTTTTTATTTTATTTTTCAGGAAGTTGCGCCAAGCTCATATGAGGTTAATGATTTTGACCCCATCTTCTGATAACCCATTTAATAGAGTGTACCCCCAGTCAGGAAGGGACACAATTGCTTTAAATGATCTGCCTGCAGCCATGCAGCTAATGGTCTCCTTGGAGTACCACTCAATATTATATCATAGCACAGTCGTTGGCAAAGTTGTCTTTGCAATAGAATTAATAATCTACATGCTATCTCTGCAAGGAACAACTTTCTGCATAAAGGAGTGGTGTCTTATGTGAAAAGACAAATATGAGTCTTTTTCTTCGTATTTATTTTTTCACTTAATCTTTGTTCTTTCCCTTATTCACCAGTTTATTCTGTATATATCTTGCATATAAGTAGTTGTTTGTATGTTTTCTCTTCCATTAAACTGTGAACTTCTTGGTAGCAGGAACTATTTTTGCTCTTTTTTTTTTTGCATCCCCAGTATTTAGCAGTCATTGACATATCATAAGGGCTTAATAAGTGCTTATTGACTGATGAACTTTTCCTCTGTTCAACTTATGTTTTTTGGTCATTAACATTAACAAACAACACGGGGTGACAATTGAGAGGAAGTGTGGTGGTATGAGTTGTGTTGTACTTGGCAAATAGGTTTGAATTCTGACTCCAGAATTTACTAGCAACTTTTCTTATCTGTAGAATGGGGATGGCAATGGTCTCTACTCCCACAAGGCTGTCAGAAGGATCAAATGAAGAAGCACATACAAAGTGCTTTACAACTTGAAAATTAGTGTCAGCTTGTATATATATGATTCACATTTCTGCAGAAATGAAACTCTTTATTCTTGCTCAGGAGCATTTGCTGACTAGTTTCTCAGAATTGACTTCTCCCATTTAAGAATCAAAAAATGGCAAAGGGGATAATCGGGTACCAGTCTGATGTCAGGAGCACCTGAATTCAAATCCAGATGCAGATACTAGCTGTGTGATTCTGGGAAAGTCATTTAACCACTCTGCTTCAGCTCTTCTTCCATAAAATGAACTGGAGAAAGAAATGGTAAACCAGACCAGTAGCTTTGCCAAAAAAGGCCCAAATGGGGTCAAAGAGAATTAGACAACTTAAATGACTCAACAACAAAACATTTATATGGCACTTTAAGATTTGCAAAGCTCTTTAAAAATATGTAATTTCCCACTTATCTACTAGAGATAGGGATATTATCTCCATTTTACAGATGAGGAGACTGAGGCAAACAGAGAGTTAATGACTTACCCAGAGTCACATAGCTAGTAAGTATCTGAAAATAAATTTGATTCAGGTTTTCCTGACTCCAAGCCCAGCACTCTACCTTCTATGCCACCCAGCTGCTCAGCTTGTAGTTAGTGCTTTATATTTACTTATACATTTATTTTATAAAAGCCTACATATACATATGTAATGCATAAACATATGCTTATGTATCTATCAACCTATTTATCAGTCCATACATCTACATCTATATAACCTTGTTGTCTGCTCTCATTATTATATGAATTCTTTGAGAATAAGTAGCTCTTCATTCTTTGTCCTTCCATACTCAGTGTCAGATACATAGCAAACACTCAATAAATGTTCATGGACTGATAAGAAACTTTTAAAATAACTCAGTAGGAGATATAAAACTAAATATACTACTAAAGAGCATATTTATTTTCTGCAAATTCATCAATTTTTATGAAACAGGAATAATTTGACTTTTAATCTTAAAATTAATGAGATTTCAATGTAAAAACCTTTCAACTTCAGGCCTGAACAAAATGTAAAAGTTTAAGAGTTTTCACACCATACCTATTTCTTCAAGTCTCAACTGTTGGTAAGGCATGCTCATAAACTAATTGCTATTTCTTTGAATTGTAATATAATTTTAACATGGTCATTTTTTTTTAGATTTATAAGACACTCATTGTCTGAAAGCAAACACAACCAATCCAATCATTATGGGATCACCAATCACTAATGACTAGTTTGTTCTAATAGTAATCTATATACCTGGCTTACTTTTCACTACTTTATTCTGAAGGATGCTGCAAGAAAAAAACTACTCTTTCTAGAGTTTCCAACTGCTTCTTAATTGGCAAATTCAGTGTCTTTTCTCTAACCCTCTTTCTCCTTGAATTCACTGTAGAATCTGAGATAACTAACCACCACTTTATCCTTACTGACACTATCTCCTCCATTAGTCACCATTTATTAAGCACCCATTGCATGTCATGCACTGTACTAAGCATGGGGGATACAAAAAGAGACAAATGACAATTCTTGACTTCAAGCAGCTTATAATCTAATGGGAGAGATAACTTGCAAATAAATATATACAAAGTAATCACTATACAGAATAAATAGGAAATAATTAACAGAAGTAAGGTACTAGAATTAAGAGGGATTAGAGAAAGCTTCCTAGAGTAGGTGAGATTTTATCTGAGACTTAAAGGAAGCCAAGGAAGTAAGAAGATGGAGGTGAAAGATTTTTGTTGTTGTTTGTTTTTTGGTCTGCATTTTCTTTTGCAATATGGCTAATACAGAAATATGTTTTGCATGACTACGCATGTATACTCTGTCAAATTACTTGCCTTCTCAAGGACTGGGAAGGGAGAGATTTTGAAATTCAGAAAAAAAAATTATGTGAAAAATTATTCTACATGGATTGGAAATTTTTTTTTAAATTTTCACTTGGGGAAAAAAGAACAGAAGACTCAAAATGCATATTGGCAGAATGACTTAAAACAGATTTCATCATTTTAGCTTATTACTACTTTTACAGTATATTGTGATGCTGATATATAAAGCTCATCTAAATAGGAAACAGTTTGAAATACTATCCTTTAGACAAAGATTGATTTTACCTCACTCCTATATTGTCCAGTCAGCTCCCTTTTATCCTCTTGCTGGCAATCATTGTCTCCATTTAAGAAATTTCTTTCTGTCAACCAACTTTAGTAATTGGATCCTGGTCCTCCAGATCTCTGAGATTTACAAGGTCACCTCCAAGTCAGGACATAGGCATCTAATGATCCTGTTTGATTACCTGCTCAAGAAACACAAAAGTGAAGAGGTCAGCCTGGGATTTAACACAAGTTTTACTCATTTTGTGCCATGCTATAATTGTTAAGTGGTCGCAATCATCATGAGGTGGGTTAGAAATGGGCTCAACCCTAACTAAATTTGTTATCTTTTTTTTTCAACCAAAATATTACCTGCTCCCTTGCTCCATTCTCCCCAACTCCTGCTGATGGAATGGGACAGGGGAAGAAACTAAACTACCTAGTACTTTCTATAGTTTACAGAAATACTAAGTGTTTTCATCACTAGGTCACAACATGACAAAAAGCAACCAGTGAGTTTGTAAATATTTATAGATATAGGGATTATTAGGTATTTACAAAGTGTCGGGCACTGTGCTAAGCACTAGGAAAACAAATACAAACAAGCAAGACAACCCCTGATCTGGCATATAGTCTAATGGAATATATGAATATATCTATAATATATTTATATATATAAACATATATGTATATATACATATATAGGTACAGAGAAAATGTGTGTAAGAATATACACATATATATGACATATAAGTATATATCATATATATGTCCAACTACTATGTATGAGAGATATGATATGTTACATGTATAAATATATATACATATATATAGAGAGAGAATATGTGTGTATTTGAGAGAGAGAGAAAGGAAGGGAGGGAGGGTGAGAGAGAGAATCTGAAAGAAACAAAGAGAAACAGACACAGAGAGATTACATATATACATATACACACATACATGAAAAGAATTCTGGGAAAAGATAAAATAGAAGGATACATATATAGGGGTATGCTTGGGGCCTTGCAAGGCAAGGAGAGAGAGATGTGTTTTAAGGCCTAGACCCAAGAAAGATAAAGCAAAATGTTCACTTATCAGAGCTAGGGATGGAGACTGAAGTTTTAGGAGGTTTGGAGATAGTAGGAGATACTGGGAAGTTTGTCATTCTTGACCCAATGCTGAGTTGCAGATGTTTTTATAAACTCAGTAGAGATCCAAAGGCTCACTCTCTGGCCAGCCCCTGAGAAGTTAATTAACTTACCACTTTATGAGGAAAAAAGTCAAGGAGCTCACAATGTGCCCATCTATGCTAACCTCAACATTCTCTTCCCTAAAGTTGCTTTGTATGTACAGAAGGGATATTCCTATCACAGAAAAGTTATCCAGCATTAATCAGAAATTGACTTGGGAAAATCCTGGAAATATCTTCATGAGCTAGAGACCATGAAAAGTCAGGTTACCAGGGGTTGGTCATGGAAATATGGAAACATGGTAGAAGACTTGGGCCAGTGGGGAAATGTTGTGCCTGAATATTTATAACAACACTCAGCAAATGCTTGATTAGGAATGATGACAATAAATAAGAATGATGGAAATTCTTGTCAAGGTTGGAATGAGTAAGAAATGAGGTCGGGAGAAGACAAAAGGAGATATGAGGACTGAGATGATTCATGAAAGTGAGCAAACTGGGACAAGCAGAGAGTCATGGGCTGCATGAAGAAGCCAATGTTCAATTGAGTGCGGATGTATCATTAGAGAACAAGGTTGCAAATGGAGAAAACCAGACATTGTTAAAACAGGAGAGGCTGAGATCAAAAACAAGAACTGGGATTTTTCTGAGGAAGTCAAAATAAACTGAAAAAAAGTTTTCTGCTACATATTGCCTTTAAATGGATAGCACAGAGCTTTCTCAGTGATGTAGTGGATAGAGTGCTGAACTGCAGTCAGGAAGAATTGAGTTAAAATCTGGATTCAGACACTTAACTAATATATGACCCTAGACAAGGCATTTGACCTCTGACTCAATTTTCCTATAGTAAAATGAGATAATAGCTCCTGACTTCCAAAGCTGTTGTGAATATCAAATGAAATAATTATAAAGTGACTGACTCATGATAAATATTATTTAAATGTTAGTTACTATTATTATTAACCAGAAAAGACTTCATTCTGTTATGTCAAGTAAAAAGGCATTTGTTAAATACTTACTGTTCGAGCTAGACACTGCATTAGGTAAAAAACAGTCAGTTCCTGCCCTCAAGGAGTTTATATGCTAATGGGGGAAAATATTCCATAAATGGAAGCTGAAAAGGTTTGGGGGCAGGGAGGAAATTATATGCTAGAAATTATGGCTGAGAAAGTCCAGAGTTAATCAGAAAAGTGAGAAATGGATCCTAGAGAACAATGAAGACATGGTGAGATTGGATACTTCCCTTCATATGGAGGTTCCTGGAATAACCAGCCAATGAAAGGAAGGGGCTGTGGGTGTAGTATTTTTAGCCAGTGTGATAAGTGTAGAGGTTATGTGTATATCCAGGGTGAGGGGCTTCCGGTATGGTAGAGAAAGTATAGAGAGTCAGGAGTAAAAATAAAGAAATCCTTAGTCAAATCTTCCTCAGGCTGGAATCATCTGAAGGAATTAGGGATAGAGAAAAAATTTAGTAGAAAGGTGATAGCTTCTTCCTATCCTTGAAAAGCTGCCCTGGAAGAGGGATTAGAATTTTTTATTTTTTTTTTTTTTTTTTGTCCTGAAAGAGAACTAGCAATGAAGGGTAGTCAGATCTAAGCTGATGTCAATAAAACCTTTCTAACAATTAGAGATGTCCACAAGTGAAATGGGCTGTTTTAAGAGTCAGTTGGATTCCCCTTTGATGACAATCTTGGCACATGGATTAATTTGTCTATGGAGATGGCAAGGAAGGAGGTAGGGCAGTGAGTGATAGAGGGGTATTTCTGCAGGCACTGAAGCTGAATTCAGACTGGATACTGTAAAAGAGAAATCGTTGCTGATGTTACAGGTGTGTTAGAACTAGTCTTCAATGTTCTGTACTTTCAGAATTATCTAATCAAACCAAATGAGCAAAGGAGATTGATCTATTCATAGAAAGGCATCACAACTACAGTGGTATTAAGTCCATTGATATTTGTGAATGGCTAGCCTGCTGGGACCTCTGGGAAGGCAACAGGTGGCATATAGCACATGCTTTCTTTGCCAAATCTCATTAGTCAGTGACATCCAGCTCTAGAGTCCTGGCACCATTCCAGGAAGCCCGTGATAACTCTGTGCCATCAGGTTCAGTGGAAACTGTTTAGGTTTTGTTCCCCTGCAATCACTTATTGAAGAATTGGATGGACAATGGGGATTCCCTATTGTTCATCTTCCATGAAAGTTCACTCACCTTCTTGAAAGGGGAAATCTGTGGGGCAAAGCACTAAAGCCTGTGCCTTCTTCCCCACTATAGTAAATTTACCCTGGCTGACTTCTCTTCTGATGGTGCTTTTGCCTTGCAGACAGAATCAGTCCTTTGGATTTAGTGTTTGTTTGAACTCTGGATTGATTCAGCAGGACCTTCAGTTTACCTCATCTGGTGTCTTGTCAGACCATGAAATCTTGCCCCAATCAACTGAACATCACAATGGAGTTGAACAAAACAAAATGGGGTTTCTTCTTCAGGGAAAATAACCCCTGAGAAGAATATGATGGGGATTTATTTGAAAAATACAGAAATGAAGTGAAATGTGTCTATTAGTCCTTCAAACTGCTTCTTATTTAGATGAGATCCTGATGATTGACCTTAATGGGACAGGTGCTGGATTTGGAGCCAAAGAACCTGTGTTTGAATTTCTCGCCTGCCACTTGACTTTTTTTTTAATTTTTTAATTTTTTATTTTTATTAAAGCTTTTTATTTGTATAACATATGTATGGGTAGTTCCCCAACATTGATCTTTACAAAGCTTTACATTACAAATTTTACCCCCAGTCCCCTCCCCTCCCCTAGATGGCAGGAAGTCCACTACATGTTAATAATGTTGAAATGCTTGACAAGTTATGCAAGAAAAATCCTATCTACAAGAAAAAAAAAAGAATCAGAGAAAGGCAACACAATGCAAGCAAATGTCAATAGAGATCATGAAAAGGTTACGTTGTGGTCCATATTTCATTTCCCTCTCTCTGGGTGTATAAGGTTTTCTTCAGTGAACAATTGGAACTGGTTTGAGACAATTCTTTGTTGCAGAGAGCCATGTCCATCAGAATTGATCATCATGTAATACTGTTGCTGGGTATGATGATCTCCTGGTTCTGCTCATTTCACTCAGCATCAGTTCATGCAAGACCCTCCAGGCCTCTCTGAAATCGTCCTGTTGGTCGTTTCTTACAGAGCAATAATATTCCATAACATTCATATACCATAATTTATTCAGCCACTCTCCAATTGATGGGCATCCCTTCAGACCTGCCACTTGACTTTTTGTGTGACACTGAACAAATGACTTTACATCTCTGGACCTCTGCTTCCTCCCCTGTAAAATGAGGGAGTCAGGCTAGCTGACTTCTGAAATTGCCCTCCTCCATCCTGACCCTTTCTTATGGGGAGTTTATGCCACCTATGACTCAATGGGACAGTGGAAAGGTTGATGTATTTGTAATATGAGAATCTACTTAAACCACACATTACTAATGTTTCATTGGACAAATTATTTAACTGATCAGCTAGTAGGTGGCACAATGGATAATGAAAGCATTGAACCTGAAGTCAAGAAGATCTGAATTCATATCTGGCCTCATATACTTGCTAGATGTATGAACTTTGGCACATCACTTAAACTCTGCTGCCTCAGTTTCCTCATCTACAAAATGGTGATAACAATAGCACCTATCTACCTGGAATATTATGAGGTCATTAGTATTAGTAAACCATAAAGTGCAATATAAATTCTAGTAATTGTTATTATTATTATTATTATTAATATTAACATTTCTATTCTCTGTGGGCTCCAGTTCTTTATCTGTAAAATTTAGGAGTTAGGCTTCATAACTATATATAGACATTGTAAAATTATGATTTGTTATCAGTAAATATTTGATTTGTATACCTCTTTTATGTATTTATATACCAGGGATCTTGTAAAAATTTCTTGGTCAAAAAGGGGTCAGAAGTGGAAAAAGTTTAAGATGTCCTGAACTAAATGACTCTCAGATCATTTTCAGTTTTCAACCTATAATCCTCAATCCCATTTAGAAAACAGCTTCACTTAATAACAACACACATTTATATATAAATAGCTATTTATATTGCTATCATTACCCCTATTTTTACAAATGAGGAAACTGAGTTTCAGAGAAGTTTAATGACTAGTCTAGGTGACACAGTTAACTCACCTATGAGGGAAAATTAGAATCCAGATCATCCTGATTTTGAGTTTAATGCTCTATGCCCTATATGACAGCCTGGGGTATCAGAAGGAGGATGTGTACAGAGCAGACCAGAGAATGACTGTAACTTCACTGGGTAATTCCTTTCCTTTTCCCACCTTGCCTATTTTTGCTAGAGGTTACATGTATAAGGAGTTATGTAGTACAACCTGGGATGGGGGAAGTGTGAAGAGGTAGAGCACAAAGGAGAAATGAAACAGCATATTTCCCCACACCAATTTTAGGCACACAAATCCTAGGTGATCCTCCTGAGAAAATTATAATTACTCTAGAGGAGAGGCCTGCCCACAAATAGCTAAAATGCCATCCTCTCCTGTCTACCCCCTGGTATTCTTTTAATCAATGCTTTTCAACTCCAGCTGAGAAGACAGGCTGGCCACACTGTGCAGTGCTTTTGAGTGAAGGCCTTAAATGTCTACGCTTTCCATGCCAGACTCACTGTGGCTTTCCCAACCAAGTTAATTAAACATGCCTAGAGTTTTCTGCACACCTCCCTTATCTGTATGTACAGCCATGCTTGTAATTGCTTGCACTCTATCTCGATCTGTTTCTACCTCAATTGCTTGATAATTTTTCCCAGAAATGAGATCTCCTCCATGCCAAGTTTGCATTTTTTTTCCAAATTAGGTTTGATGTCTGCCTTCCATAGTTTGATCAGTATTTACTTGTCTCCTTCTCTAGTCAATCAATGGATATGGAAAAGATGGTTTCTCGAAGCCCCAATTAAAAGTCAGTCTTAATTACTTTATAGTTTCAATGCTTAGAATTATAGCATGTGGTATTATAGCATATGGTAGATGAAGCCAGAAAATACTAAACTCAGTGGTGAACAGTGCCATGACAAGTTCGATTCCAGGGCACTGAAGATAAAGCACTCTACCCAACTCTTAACAGAGAGGTCAAAGGCTTAAAAAATGCAGAATAAAACAAGGATTTAGGGACATAGACAGAACAAGAATTTGTTTATTAAACTTTGTATATTTATATGGGAGATTTAAAAAAAAATTCAATCAGAAGGGGAGGTGACAAGAAGAGATAATAAATATTTGTGTAGACTATGTATATGTGTGTATGTGTGTTTATGTGTAGGTATTCTTATGTAGGTCATATTTATGTCCAAGCAGGTTTTTCTAAATTTAGCTTTCAAGGAAATATGAATAGATATCTCTAAAATTTCATTGACTTCTCTCCAAAGGAAACTTTGATGCCTGCCAGGAGGGGAGCAAAAAATTGGGGTCACAAAAGTAGTCCAATTTACTATCCTCCGATTAGATACACAACTAGAATTAGATAGATATAGATAGATAGATAGATAGATATGGAGGTAGATATAGATATAAATAGATATATGGATATAGATATAGAGTATCCCTTATAAATAAATTATACTTATATTAACAATTTCATGTATATATAATATATAATCATACATATACCTTATAAATAAATAAATATACATATGTGTCTGTGTGTATATATAAACACACACACATATCCCTTATGCTAGCCTAGGGGAAATATATAAAAATCAGATAAAGACAAAAAATGATAGACCTTGGGATGCAGTTGATGCACAAGGAGATTGGCACCAGAGTTGTGCATAAACAAGTAGTTTCTGGCTAGTAGGGTGGAGCAACGGATAGAGAATTTGATCAGTCTGATCCTTGGCATGTCAATTAACCTATTACTGCTTCCATTTCTTTATCTGTAAAATGGAAAAAAAATAATAAAATCTCCTCCTAGGATTGTTCCGAGAATTATAATGAATTAATTGCAATCTGCAAACCATAAAAGCTATGTAAGTTCTCGACACTGTTATTAATGGATAGAAAGGGGTAGAGCAAAGAAGGGCCACATTGGGGGCTGGATGGAAAACAGAAAGGAAACTGATGAGTTTTGGGTGTTAGTGAAGATAAGAAAAAGGGTGATGGATTTAGCAAAGTGTCAGGGGATGCTGTCATCACATAAAGTCTCCTAAATTCTCTTCTAAGAAGGAAGACACTTGCAACCACAGATTTGTGACACAAGGGGGAGAGGAAGTTCCATTTATAAAGAATTCAAGCAACTACAAACTTTTCTGGACTTAATATTATGTTTTTAAAAATGGTCCCCCTTCCCCTTTTTAAAAGCAGGGGGCTATTTATCATTAGTTGTTTTAATAAAGTTGTTATTGAAACCTTGTTTGCCTCTCGAGTCTGGATGTATTGCGTGGACTTTTGAGGGGGAAAAAGGTAGGAGCAGTGGACGTGGTTACATTACTTGTTCTCTCTTTTCTCCTCTTCCAGAGGGTGAGAGAAATTAAAGGAAAGAAAAAAAAGGAGAAAGAAGGGAAAGGAGAGTAGACTTAGAATTAGCACAGAGTTTTTTAAGCCCAACTCCTTTTGTAAAATGAGGCAGAGAAATCCAATGAGTTTTTCAGTATCCCAGAGCTAGATGGTACAGTGGATAAAGCTCTGGTCTTGGAAGATCTGAGTTCAAATCCAGTCTCATATACTTTCTAGCTGTGTGACTTGCCTCAGTTTTTCCAATTGTAATCTGGAGATCATAATAACACCCATCTCATATGTTGTTGTGAGGATCAAATAAGATCATATTTGTAAAGCACTTAGCCCAATGCCTGGCACATAATATGTGCTATATAAATATTTATTTCCTTTCTTCCTCCTCCCTATTCCCCAATGACACAATGAATAGGTATCTAAAGTGGGATTTGAAACAAGGTTTTCTTGAAGTTGGGCAGGCGGGAGAACTTTTCACTTTCTGAGAAGAATAGAATAAAAAAATTAAAAGCCACCAACCAAGAAGCAGATCCACCTTGCAAGTGCTTAAATTCAGATTGCTGGATATTGATGGAGAAGGACATGTATCACATAAGCTATAGGGCTAAGCATTTCACCTATAGAGGAATGGATCTTGGATCAGAAACATGGGCTTGAGTCTCAGAACTGCAATTCACTCATTATGGGACTCTGGGAAAATCATTAGTTCTTTCTGGGTCTCAGTTTTTTTCTCTGTATAATGAAGTGGTTGGATTTCTAAGATCTTTATCAACTCTCACATTTTATCCTTCTGAATTTCCTGGTATTAAAATGTCAATTTAGTAAGAAAAGATGATGGAAAAATATTCTTAAGAGGTTTGAAATCCTTTGAGTTTCCTGACAATTCTCCATTTACGATTATTTGATGACTCACTAACTTGTTGGGGTATCATCTAACAACCAGCTATCTTCCAGGAAAGGACCTTAATTGCTGAATCATTCCCCCCTCTGTCACTGATTGACTCTGTGACCTGGAGCAATTATTCACTTAACTCTGGGTCTTACTTCCTTCATTAATAATATCTAGGGTTTGTATTAGAAAACCTTTAGGGGTCCTTTTTCCTCTAAACTTTGATGTTATGATCCACAAGAGCCAGTAGGACTGGGTAGAGGGAGTACTGGACTTAAAGGCAGGGAGTTTGGGCTTCAAATCCTGTCTCAAGACACTACTTTAAGCGCAACCACCTCTTCTGTAAAATGAGGCAGAGAAATCAAATGATTTTCCCAGTATCCCATAGTTACACTAAGTAACTGTAAATTAATCTCTTTGGGCTTCAGCTTTCTCACATGTGAATGAAAGAAACTAATAGCACATATCCCCTAGGATTATTGTGGGTATCAAATTCAGTAATACATGCAGAGTATTATACACATATCAAAATCCTATGTAAAATATTTTCACCTTTTTGTTGTTTGTTTACTTTTTTCCTTCTCATTTCCCCCCTTTTCATCTGATTTTTCTTGTGCAGCATTATAAATGTGGAAATGTGCTTAAGAGAATTGCACATGTTTAATCTATATTGGATTATTTTTATCTAGAGGAGGAGTGAGGTGAGGAGGAAGGGAGAAAAATTTGAAGCATAAGGTTTTGCAAGGGCCGATGTTGAAAACTATCTTTACATGTATTTTGAAAAATAAAATGCTATTATTATAAACAGATAAATAAATCATACGTAAATGTTGCTTCTCTTCCTACCATTATTTTCTATTACTACCACTCCAACTCTTAGTCCCATAGTCACTTTAAGAAAAAAACAAAAAGGAAATTTTAACTTCCTAAACTTATAAATTAGGGGGCGATTATTCACATTACAAAGACTTCTTTGATTTGAAAAAAAGAAATCACAGCAGGGTCTCTTTAAATAGAAAGCTCCACTGGAAGGTGTCTTTCTTCCAAGATCTTTAACATTATAGAGGTTAGCCATGTCAAAAAAAAAAAAAAATAAAGCTCTAGTGTTGGGAGGCACTTGTAGGTGCAGATCAATCAGAAGTAAAAATAAAACATCTCTGAAGTCCTGGGAAAGTAAGAAAGCTTGATTCAATTTGAACTCTGCCTTAATTTTTTAAGGAATATACCCTGTGAGCTTCAACTATATTTGCATGCAATTTCTGAACTCAAAGATTTTCAAAAAGAGCTTCCAATTGCTTTATTGAAAATTCTTATTCTAACTGGGGGGAGGGATGGACCTTTCCAGAAAAGGACCAAAAAAGGGATCTAAACTGATAGAATTGGTTTTGCTTTTGTTGTGGGGTGGTGGGGTTCAAGGGATGCTTGACTATAAAGAGAGATCAAGTTTTTTCTTGATCTCTGGCTCATAATGCCCTCCCTTAGAGTAGATCTCCAGGGAAAATTCCTAAAAACAAAACTTTAGTAGGACTCATACCAGGATTCGCCTCCAAAACTGATGAACAGGTTTCTTTCTAGCATATGCACTCAATGTGCATAGTAGATATCAGGTATTGGGCAGCTATTTATTTCCTCCACTACTTAAAATTGAAGAGACAGCCCAGGGGTCTGAGATCCAGTTTCAAACTTGCCCTTGGTTAGCACATGTTTTCATTACTGTATGCTCAAGTTGTAATCACTATTGCTTCTGGAAATGGAGTGGGAGAAGAGGGGAAAGACGCCCCATTCTCTTGCTGGAAGTCCAAGGGAGAGCTAACAGAATCTTAATTTGACAGCTTCAAAAGGAAAATGGTGGGGATTTTATATAGCTTGAATAGCCTGCAGAGGAGTTGTTTCTGACCTCTCAACATGGTAGGGGAATAAACTAAGAGTAGAAAAACAGTATATTCTCATATTGGCTTCCTTCAGAATGTTGGAGTCAGAATAATAATAATAACTGACATTTCTGTAGCATCTTACTATTTGTAAAGTACTTAATGTAATTTCATTTGAGCCTCAGACAAGAGCAAATAAGGTAGGTGTCATTGTTATTATTATCCCCATTTTACAGGTGAGGAAAGCAAAGGCTTGAGAGGTAAAATTATTTGTGATCTTACAGGGAATTTATCTGGGAGACAGAACAAGTTGTTTTCTTCTTGACAACAACTCCAATGTTCTCTCATTGCACTACATAGGCCCAGAGAGCTTATCTCAGGTACAGAGTTATGATAAGACATCTGTGTGTCTAGACACATTGAAAATTGTGTGTTCTGTAGCTGGGATCCTGTGTCCTCCTGATAACAGAAGTGACTTTATGGTTCACAAAAATAAATATCCTGAGATTAAGGTTTTCCTGGCATTGAAACTATGAACATTTATGAAAAGAATTATGATAAAGTACCTCTTATTATACCCCCTATATGTTGTCTCCTAGGCAACTTGCCTATCCCTAGTTCTAGCTCTGCTCAGGTCTGGGAGAAATGAATTCCCATGGATGGTCTTTGGGAGATAGCTACTCCTCTGTTTGCTCTGCTACAAGAAAATGTGGGACTTGGGAAGATTGAACCAGTCTGTCTCTCTCCACCTATTCCAGCTAGCTCATCCCTCTCCTATTACTGAAGTCCAGAGGGTGGGGGCAAGAAGAACTGTTTCCTAGAATATAATGTTATTAATCAGACATCTCAATTCTTCCAGATAAAATCCCTCTTGTCATATGTCCCAGAGATAGATCATAGCCAGAGGCTGAGGAAATGACCGGGAACCACAGAGTCCTAGCCTGTGAAAGCATGGGAAAAAATCCAACAGAGAGCTACAGGAAGCTATTTGGGGACAAGGTATAAAACAAGTTCATTTCGAACCCTGGATGATAATGGTTGCAGAGGAAGCTTTGGTACTAAGAACAGATGCAAAGCAATAGAGGGGACACTAATTCTGGAGGTGCTGAGGTAAGAACTAAGAACCTCAGAGAGTTCCCTCGATAGGACATTTGTTACAGCAATGCTTAATTTAATAGAGACCACTCAACAATGAAATCTGCAATCATTTGACCAGGACTAGAGTTACAAGTGCCAAATTTTAGGACTGGAAGGAATCTTGGAGATATAATGCCTGATTATTATAAAGAGGAGGAGGGCAACAGAGTAGTGCCACAGTGCCCAGAGAGCCAGTTTTGGAGCTGAGTTCAAACTCAGCCTCAGATACTTAGCTGTGTGGCTCTGCAAGTCACTTAACCCTACATGCCTCAGCTTCCCCCTCTGTAAAAATGATGTGGAGGAGGAAATGGCAAACCACAAGCAGTACTTTTGTCAAATAAAATCCCATATGGGGTGAACAACAACAAAAATTCAGAGGAGGAAACTGAGGCCCAGAGAAGTTGTTAAGTGTCTTGTCTGTTACTAGTCAAAACTGACTAGCAGACTAGAAGTAAACTGCTTCTGAAGATTGGGTCTGTTAAGCAAATGAATATTCCAAACTAGATGGCTGAGAGAAATGTTTAACCTAGAGAAGAGTATAAGCTCTTTTTAAGGACTTGGAGGAGTTGTTTGTATGTAAATGGTTGCGGCTAATTACAAATGAGTCTTATCTGTTCATTAAAACAGGACCTAAACTAATGCTTCTTAGAAACTCTTTATGAACCATTAGCTTGAATTACCATATGTCTTAGATTGTAATAAAACTACATTCCTCTTAAAATATCCTGTAATTCAGACTTAATTTCAGATCCAAATTTTCTTCAGCTGCTCTCAGAACCTTCTGTGAACGTTTGATCCCACTAGGATCATTCATTGTCTAAGAATCAGCAGGAAGGCTGACCACCACAGGGTTATTTCCCAGGGATATGGAAATCTTTTATACTCGTCTTGGATTTAAGGCAAAACTAGAGATCTGACTTAAGTGCCCTGTCTGAACCAGTTCTGAACAGAATTCAACAGTATGATTTGGTAGACAAAAAAATATAATATGATTAAAGCCAGTATTAAGAGAACAGGAGGTTCTCTTGCTAAGGGGTTGATATTCCCATTATATTATACCCTGGTGAGACCTCATTTGGAATACTTTGGTTCAGCATGGGGCTGCCATTGAGTTAAGGTACAGCTTGGTGACACAGTGGATAGAGTGCCAGGCCTGAAGTCAAGAAGACTCATCTTCCTGAGTTTAAATCCATAATTAGACCCTTACTAGCTAGGGGACCCTGGACAAGTCACTTTACCCTGTTTTCGTCAACATCTTATCTGTAAAATGAGCAAAAGAAAATGGCAAAACACTCCAGTATCTTTGCCCAAAACTCCCCAAATGGAGTCAGGAAGCATAAGATATGATCGAACAATCACAACAAATTTAACTTGCTAGGTTGTATCCAGAGGTAGGTGATCAGGATTGTGGAAGAATTTTGAGATTATGTCTGTCACACACAGCTCAATGGAAAGAACTAGGGATTCTTCACCTGAAGAAGAGAAGATTTGGGGATGAGGTAGGGTGAAAGAGGAAATATGGCAGCAGGTTTTCAAATATTTAAATAGATGTAAGTTAGAAGAGAGATTAGATTTTCTTGGCTTGACCTTGGAGCAAGTATTCTTGGGGTCTATCAATTTGAGGAAAGGGAAAAGGAATTGGACCTAGGAATATCAAAGGGGAAGTAGGCCATTTCTATACTCATAGAATCAAGGGAGAACTCTTGAGAAGTGATAGCTCTACTTCTCTTACTTCTAAATTCTTTTTTTCTAGAACCTTTTCAATGCTAAATGAATGAAAGAAAGAAAAAAAAGTTTTGTTCTCCATACTTACCCAGCCAGAGCCCTCTAATAGTAGAAAGATGACCTTTGGATTAGAGTGTAATGCTCAGGGAGAAACTGAGGCAGTGTCACACATGGAAATTAGGTGACGCTTTATTGATGTTAATTGAGAGTTCAGAATCCATAGCTATGGATCAGGACTGGTGGGACTCATGTCTCAAAGCACGCAATCCAGGCCAGAGACTAACACAGCTACAGCCATGTTAGCCAACTGAATACAAAGTACTCAGTAGCCATGTTAGCTGACTGAATACAAAGTACACAGCAGCTCCATCAAGGAACTTCAAACATTATATAAGGTCCTATAGCTCAGGGAGACAAAGAACTCATGGGAACAGCTGAGCACATCTGGTGTCCAAGGAAACCTAAATTCAGTTCTGACAGGTTAGGGAGTAAGGAGCCTTGCCAAAGCAGACTGCTTATCTGGGTCCCATAGATAGATAAGGGGGAGGTCGAGGCTGACCACCTGGAGGTTTCATGATTACTTTGGAATGTGAGTCCAATTATTTCTGAAGGTCAGGAAGTTGGGATTGCTATTCTGGGACAGAGCAATTAAGGGAGACTGAAACAGCAATTAAGGGAGACTAATACTGCACCTGAGGAAAACTGAGACAGTAACTGAGGGAGACTGAGACAGTAACTGAGGGAGACTGAGACAGGCACAACAAGAGTCAGAGACCCTACTACTTCTGTGAAGTAGGGAAAGTTCTTTAGGCCTACATTTTCTAGTTTTCAAAATGAGGGAGCTAAACTCAATGATCTCAACCTAAAATCACTTCCAACTCTCAATCCCACAGTTACTATTAATACATAAGGTAAGACTTCCTTCAGGAAATTATCCTTCATTTATCCTACCATTGTCCAATGGGTCAACACAATCTTATTCTTTTGTATTATCTCTAAAGGTTTACTGTCATCATCTTATCATCATAGGATCATAGATTTACAACTAGATGGAATCTTAAGGGTCATTTAGTCCAGTCCCCTCATTTTCTAGATGAAGAAACTGTGGTTCAGAGAAGTAAGAAGACTTGATCAAATTAGGAGTGTTAAAGTTGAGATTCAAGCCCAGATACTCAGATTCCCATTCTAGCACTATTTATATCAGTGGTATCAAATGCAAATAGAAATGGACCCTTACTGGCTTCATACTGATAGAGAAAATCCTAAATTATCATTATTTATATTCATATTTTTATTTATGTTATTGAACATTTTCCAATTACATTTTAATATGATTTGGCCAAATTCTGATTTTGTGGGTTCTAGGTCAAGAATTTGATATCTCTGATTACTGATTATATCAACTACCTTTCATTCCTAAAACTCTGAGGTAGATAAAAAGCAATCCTATTTTCCATAGGTTACTTGGCTGATCAATCTAGCAGACAAGGTCAAGTTGCTTTGGGGATCAGAGGAGAACAAGGGATTTGAGTATAAAATTTGAGGAAGGAAGCCTGCAATGTTGAAATTAGGATGAAAAAACTTGAGCCACCTGAGTCCTGTTCTTTAAAATTCTTCTAGGGATGTGGGACCCTAAAAATTTTCATAGTCTAAATTAGGAAGTCATCTGTTCTTACTGACTATATTGAGGACCTGAATGAATATCCTTTTTCTTTCTAGCTGGAAGGACAGTTGTTGCTATGATAATTTTTTCTATGTTGGAATGGCTTTCAAAATGACTTTGGCAAACTGTGAACCTGGTGCCTATGAAATGTAGGAGAGACATTATTTTCTTTAACCTCTGTAGAATTCTATCTCAGAGTCAGGAATAAATTAAGGAGAAAAGAAAGAAATGTTAAAAAAAGATACTGTGATAATTGCCATGAGGAGAGGAAGAAGACAATCAGGTTGGCAGAGAAGACCACAGCCCTTTTAGTTGTGAGGTATTCTTAGCTACACATCAGAGAGGAATAGCTTCCATACTTTGATTCACAGAAAATCAGAGTTCCCAAAAGATATTCTTTTTTTTTCTTTTTTCTTTTTTGCTGAGGCAATTGAGGTTAAGTGACTTGCCCAGGGTCACACAGCGAGGGAATGTTAAGTGTCTGAGACTAGATTTGAACTCAGGTCCTCCTGACTTCAGGGCTGGTGCTCTATCCATTGTGCCACCTAGCTGCCCCCCAAAAGATATTCTTATGAAAACTAACCTGACATATTGGAAAGAACGCTAGATTTCTTGTAAGATGGTATAGGTTTCACTACTGCTCAACTACATATTTCTTTGGACAAGTCCCTTCCTGTCTAGGAACCTCAGTGTTATTCACTAGAGAAAAAAAAAAAAAAAAGATTGAACTAGATTTTTTCTACGAACTTTTCCTATTCCAAACCCCATGATCTAGGCACATTCCCCATCTATTTGATTTAGCTTCTGACAAATTATCTGCCTGTAGAGAATATCAGGAAACTGGGGAATGGAGACACCATTGATATTTTGCAGTATCTAATATTAGATAGAAAGACAATGTTGTAAATATAGAACTAGTCTCAGCATGGAGAAAACCTGGGTTGAAATCCTGCCTCTGACATGTATGAGACAGGTGAACCTACATAAGCCATGTTCCTTCTAGATGCCCCAAGCAACTTTCTTAGGTCATAAACTGTAAAGATGTGCTGGTCCACATTGCTAGAAGTAATTCTAAATTTGCAAAAGGAGTTTCTCTATCAGAAAGTCCTTGTACTAAGCCCATTTTCAAAACATGGAAAATCATCATATTGAGAAATGGTTTAGAGCTTCTCCAAATGTACAATTTGAGAGGAAAAAGTAGACAAATTGAATTTATATGAAGAGATCTATTCCAAAAAATAGGGGCAGCTAGGTGGCGCAATGGATAGAGCTTGGAATCAGGAATACTCATGTTCATGGATTCAACTTCTGTCTCAGATGCAACTTAGTCTTGTGACTGTGGGCAAGTCCCTTAACCCTGTCTGCCTCTGTTTCCTCATATGTAAAATGAGCTGGAGAAGAAATGACAAAACATTCCAGTATCTTTGCCAACGAAACCCCAAATGGAGTCATGAAGAGTTGGACACAAATGAGCCAACTGAACGACAACAAATCTCCAAATTCTAGACCAGCATTGCAGGTGAGAAGAGTTGGATGGGGCAATAAATCACATTGTCTTCCTGGAGAATCTATGAGACCAAACAGGGAGAGCTTCCTGGTTGGTTCCTGCTGGGGGTGTTATCATTTTCATTAGTTGACCTAGCATCAATAAACAAGCTTTGAGCACACAATGCCACTTGCTGCTTCAAAAAATGACTGAAAACCACCTCCTATTTGGACTGGCTTCAGAAATAGGCCAGATTGGATCCAAGACACTTAAAGCAGATCAAAACAAGGGGAGAAATGCTCCCAGCTGCTCTTCTCTCCTAAGCATCTTACCAAGATTGTTAAGTCAGGCCCTGGATACAGATACAAGGAGAGCTGAAGCCCCTAGAAATGACTGTTGGGTTGGGTGGGAGAGAGGGTTTCGGGTTGGCCAGTGGAGATGGATATAAAGGGGGCATCCTGTATTTCTTTATAAACTTGGCAATGCAGCCACAGATTGCTTATTTCATCTCTCTGTTTCTCTGTCCGTTGGGAAGTGACAAGGATGCAGGAACACTTTGCCAGAACTCTCTAAACTGACTCCCTAATCTTGAGGCCTGGCATAGAGCAAGGCACACCCATTTGCCAGTTAGAACTTAACGCCAATGGAGTTTTGGAAACCCAGAGGTCAAATCAGAGCCTTATCCCTCTCTTCAGTCCACAGCTGTGCTCCCATCTGTCAAATCCTTAGGAATACACAAACACACACACACACACACACACACACACACACACACACACACACAAACACGTGCAAGCTGAACACATTAAACCCTACCTGGAGCCCCAGCTGTCACATTCTTTTTCAGGTACCACTTCTTCTGCCAGATACTTAATGGAGATTGGGGGACCACCTGTTGCGATGTCTCCTGTTATGAGGAGGAGTGGGAGGGAGAACCTAACCTCCTCAAAAGCTAGAGATACCTGTGAGCTTCTTTTTTCCTGAGCATAACTGGACTTTGATCTGTTTTCCTTAGCCCCATTCTTCCACAAACCCCAAAGGAAGGATCTTTACTAGTAATAGAATGGTGCTTCCATCACCTGTCCCTAAACTTAGACCCAGTCCTCTTGCAAAAGTCTGAAGCCCAAGCCTCCCATTTAGGTAAGCATCCCATGGAGCAAATCGATGAAGTACTCACTTTGGGATGATTGTTGCCCACCTCAAGCATGTAGCCAATCGGTTCCCTGGGAGAGAGGCAGGAAGAGGACAAAATGAAACTTTCTACCTGTCCCTAATATCCATAACCAGAAACCTATCTCCTTCTCCACCTCCCCAAGCTGCTGCGTGGGAGTGGGTGGATGGTAGCTTTATCTAGGGACTTCTGTCTCCATGTATCTCTTCTCTCCATGGTTAAGATTATTTTTTTTAGCTTTTTGCATCCTTCTCCCCTGCTCCTTAGATCAGCAGCCTTCCTTCATCTCCGAGGAGGCTGCCTGCTGGCATTTGGAACACTGCCCATCAGAGGAAGCTGGGTAGGAGGGAGGGAGCCAAGGAACGAGCAGGGAAAGGAACAGGGTTCCAGAGTCCAGAAGAAGGGGTGGGGGGGAATAGAGCAAATCCAGCCAGTTTCACTGCCTGCCGTGGGCTGTGCTGATGCTCTGCGGTACATCAGCGCATCCAGGCTGACATCCCTGTAGATGCTTAACACAGGGCATTATGCACTGGTTAACAGGCTGGGAGCTGCTGAGAGACTTGTTTTAAGCATTCTCTCTTGCTTGCTTTTAATCTTGTCTCTAGTGGTGTGTGTGTGTGTGCAGGGGAAGGACTTTATTTCCATTGGCTAAGCCCTCCCTTCCCACCCACATCTCTTCCACATCACCTTGGTGTCTCCCCCAAATAAAACCAGCCCTCCTTATCGCACCGAGGAACGAGGTAGAGTTTGAATGGATTTTATATAAACACTCACCCTGCCAAGCGACCGCTGAGCTCCCAGGATAAACTCACAGCATCTGGCCTGGTTCTCTCCTTCTGCTCCCTCCCCCCCCACCCTCCCCTCCCTTCCCCTCCCCTACCCCACTCCACTCCACTCATAAATAAGGGTTTAAACATATTCAGGGGGATTCAAAACTCTCCCTGTCTCTAAATTCACCAACCTGAACTCAGTTTCAGGATTCCAAGAAGGTCCCGATGGATCTCAAGGATACTACCAGTGAAGGCAGCCTGCAGCCATCCAGCATCCAGATCTTTGCCAACACATCCACCCTCCATGGCATCCGGCACATCTTTGTATATGGGCCCCTGACCACCCGCCGCGTGCTTTGGGCTGTGGCTTTCATGGGCTCCCTGGGCCTGCTGCTGGTGGAAAGCTCGGAGCGCATCTCTTTCTACTTCTCCTACCAACATGTCACTAAAGTGGATGAAGTAGTTGCCCACAGCCTGGTCTTTCCCGCCGTGACAGTCTGCAATCTCAATGGCTTCCGCTTCTCCCGCCTCACCACCAATGATCTGTACCACGCTGGGGAGCTGCTGGCTTTGCTCGATGTCAACTTGGACATACCCAATCCACACCTGGTTGACCCCACTGTATTGGAGGCCCTGAGGGAGAAGGCCAATTTCAAGCACTACAAACCCAAGGTCTTCAGCATGCGAGAGTTCCTGGAACGCGTCGGACACGACCTGAAGGATATGATGCTCTACTGTAAGTTCAAAGGACAGGAGTGTGGCCACCAGGACTTCACCACCGTGAGTAACTTGGTTTTCAGTTCTTTTGGAGTTTTGCCTCTTCTGGTCATGAAAGAGACTTGGGGAGCTTGAGGAACTTGGTTTTGAGGTCCGCCGTTCCACCAGAGCAAGGCAGCAGGCCACGCTTAGAGCAAAGGCTATAAGTAGGGGAAAGGCTGGTTGGGCAGCCGGCTGAGTTTCTCAGAGTTTGGTTTGCCAGTGAGCAGATTTGTGGAAAGGAGACGGGCTGAGTCCCAGTGTTCTGTTCGGAGTCACGGAGTCTATGTAGAAGGGAGCTGGAGGTCAGAGGACCCCAGCCTGCCTGAGGATCTTTGTGACACTGTGTCCCCATATATCTGGAGTTGGCCTTCTACCCTTCTGACGGGCAAGAGTCCTGAGCTAGCTAGTCCAGGAGCCCTTTGGTGTCTGAGGAAATAGTGCTTCAGTGGTGCTGAGTGTTGACTCTCTCTCTCTCTCTCTGCTTGGAAGTCGTCAGAAGGCAGCAGGCACAGGCAGAATCAGCTGGAGCTTCTAGGCATGGGGGGTAGGGGAAGCAGTAGGAGAACACGGGAGGAGGTGGCCTGGTGATGAAGGGATGGTTCAAGTGGCATCTCTGACTTGGGGCATAGATGGTGCTGAGATGCTGAGAAATACAAGGGTCTTTGGCTTTCTTGTTTGCATAGAATTTTGAGTTTGATGTGCGGAGAGAGGAGGGGACAGGAAAAGAGAGGAATGGAGAAGAGGAAGAAGAGGAGAAAAGAGAGAGAAGGGGAGTTCAGGGGAAAGGGCAGCCGGTTCTCCCTCTCTTTTGCTGCAAGGATATTCTCCTGTACATTTGGAGAGAATTTCCAGACACGGACTACACCGAGGGATATTCACTTTAGATCTCTGCTGAGGGTGGAGTAGCTCTGCCTGGTCCCGGATCTCAGTCTGATGCCTCTGTATGCACTGTAATGTGACAACGTGATAGGAAGAAGAGAAAAGAAAAAGCGGTGGGCTTTGAAAACAAGTGCTGGACTGAGGAAGAGTACAGATCTGAGTAGGGTAGAAAGTAGAGGGGGGTGTTTCTCATATTCAGGCAGGTGATTGCTGGGGGGGGAGGAGGGAGGCAGGGATGCTCTAAAGGGGGGGAGTGGATATGAGGGAGGGGGGGAGGGGATGGCACGGATGAACTGTGACTGGGAAACATCCTCTGATTACCGTGGTAATAAGCTGCCAGGCATCTGTTCTCAGAATAGGTCACTGGGAAGAAAGCTGCAGGAATCTCATTGAACCGAAGCTGGTCAAAAGCCTTTCATTCTATGAGTTGCCCCCATTCTGAGGACTGCCCTGGGATTTAGCTTTGCAGTGATTCTTGGACTGCACTGGGGGGATCGGAAACCTTAAGAGGCACCGTGCACTGAGCTAAGATTTTGGGCACCAAGTGCTTAAGTG
This sequence comes from Myrmecobius fasciatus, assembly GCA_023553655.1. Taxonomy (NCBI): domain Eukaryota; kingdom Metazoa; phylum Chordata; class Mammalia; order Dasyuromorphia; family Myrmecobiidae; genus Myrmecobius; species Myrmecobius fasciatus. Next base: position 25,891 of record JAJPUD010008645.1, on the reverse strand, counting down.
GAAATGGTAGGGGATGCTGTCACCAGGATTTGTTTTGACATCCAAGGTGTGTGTGTGTGTGTGTGTGTGTGTGTGTGTGTGTGTGTGTGTGTG
>JAJPUD010008645.1:0-25788 GCA_023553655.1 Myrmecobius fasciatus | reverse complement strand
GTGTGTGTGTGTGTGTGTGTGTGTGTGTGTGTGTGTGTGTGTGTGTGTGTATTGGAGGGCATTCTCTGCTTAATTAAGGGATATCCTCCTTTAAAACCTAACCTCTCCCTGTCATCTGTTTTCCCTTTCTTCCCCTCCTCCACCAAGTGACTGGCTTAGACTCCCCAGCTACCCACATTTTGCTCCTGGATGGATAAATATCTTCTTTCAAACCACCATAGCTTTTACTGGGAGGACCTGCGTTTGCTATTCGTAGTCTTTGATTCCGGAAAAAACCCAGAACCAAGTGACTCGTTAAGCCGAAATAGATTCCTGAGTCTTGTCTGCTAGAACTTGGGTTTCCTGTGAGAGTTATCTGTATTAGATTTTTTTTTAAAAATTAAACAATTAGAGGAGGTAGAAAAACAGAAAGAAAGATAGTATATTATTCCCCTAAAATTGAATGGGAGACATGTCAGTCTGAACTATGGAAAAGAAGATTGAGTTTGGGCATTTCTTTTCAATCCAAAAAGAAAAAAAAATCAGGAACACAATGCACAAAAAATCTATTTCCTGTGACTAGGAGGAAGAATGAAAAATATCTTTTTCCTCCAAGAATGGAAAATACCATGTGTTCAACTGAGATTCTCTGAGTTGAGTCTTATGGCTTAGACCAATATCATGATAAAGTTTAGTTTCACTACTGCACACAGAACTTTTTTCTGATGCATTTGTGTGGGCACATTTGTCTACACATAACTGTGCTTATTCTTGTATTTGGGTGTACATGCAGGCTTAGGAGGAGTCAAAAACTGACTTTCCAAAAACTTGAGTAACAGGTGGAAATGGGCTATGCTGGAGCTCTGAAAATACCCTGAAGATTCTGTGTGGAATCTACAACTTTTTTTGAAACAGTTAATCATCTTCAGCCTGTAGGAAGTGATCTTTGATCCTCTGGGCAAAAGTCTGGGAACTGAGCCATATGAACCCTCTTTAGGGTTTAAATGGCAAAATGACAGAGAGTTAGGGTTAGTGAGGTCTTTGAATGACTTTTCCCAGGTGATCCATCTCTAAACAAGGAAACATCAGAATTTTTCATTCACCACCTCCTTCTATTTCCATAGAGCTTCAGTTTTGGAGATGGGTGGGAAGACCATACTGGGTATCCTGAATGTGCTTCATCTCATGCGGTCTTTTGAGGGAATCACTGATGGTAGTAATACTGGTGTGGGTTGCTTTCTCCAACCTGCTTGTGAGGCTCTCTAATGACTTTCCCTCTGGTGATCCTTTAAGAAATATACATTTGGATCCCGGATTTTATCCATCTTTACATTACCTCCTGTTCAGTGACTTTTCTCACCAAAAGGTCACTTTACAAGACCCAGGAACGAGGCAAACATGCAAGGCTATAGCAAGTAAGTGGTTTGGGATCAGGGTGATGAGCGATCAGTTGGTATCATTTTTTCTCCCTTTCCTTGCTGTCCTTGAGGCTGTGTGTGTGAGAGATGATGGTGGTAGTGGTGAGCTTGGGTGGGTACTGGAGGAGGGGGTAATGCAGTGTCATGTACCCCTCTTGTTCAGGCTCCTACCTCAACTTGCCAGTCCAGAAAGCCCTTGCTCTTCTAAAGTAAGGGATTTTTTTAAAGTGAGACCCAGAATTACAGGGAAAGGAACAGCTCTCAGCTCTGTTTCATGCTCAGTGTCTTTGCCGAAACCCTCCCCTCTTCAGTATGGTTTATTTAACAAGCTCAATCTGGGTTTTTAATATGCTGCATGGTTTCTTTCTCCTAGAGATAAAGCTGCCTTATTATAGAAGTTAAGTATGGGGGAGGGGGATGTCATGGACAGAGCTGACTTCTTTTTTTTCCCCCTCTTTCCCATAGAGATTCAGCTAGTGACATTTCTGGGGTTGATAATCTAGAACAATCTTTCATCTTCCAAGTTCATGACTGGGATGCAGTGAAGTGTGTAATGCTCCTTAATTAGTGAGTGGTCCACAATTTTAATCAGAGCTCGAGAGGGATATTTACTCAGGCTAAGAAGTCCCCAGAAAGATATAGTCATAATGTAGAATGCTCGGTTGTTCACAGATACACACTCACACGCAGGCATGAGCACACACATGCACAGACACTTGTTTTTCAGATGCACTGGAGCTGATCTCAAATGTGCCAGCATGTTTCCCTCCTGGGCAGTCAGGTGCTTTTTTCATCTTAAGAATGAACACTCAGCAGTGGTTGGGAGGTTGGGTGGGATGTTCAATCCACCTGGAACTCCTTCCTTACATGGTAATTCATATTTAAACAACAATCACCTACTATAGAGATGGGATGAGATGTATCAAGGTGTGTGTGTATGGGGAAGGGGCTGTGCTTTTTTCTGATCTCTCTTTCCACTGAATTATCTGTGACTCGACTCATATCAATAGCCATTGAAAGCTTGTGCATCATTATTCAAAGATGGGCAACATGAGTAGGCAAACTGGCTCATATGATCTTAGCTAGAAAACAGTCTAAGGTGTTTATGCTGTTGTGGGTCCCATATTTGAAAATCATTGTGAGGAGAGAAGGGTTGTGATTGGCCTTAGGCTTGGCGCCTGTACATCCCTATACATTCTGTCTATATCCGACTACTCCTCTAGGTTAGGATTTTATACATTAAATTATAGATCTCCAGTATATACTTCTATAAAAATCTTATTTAATATGTGTGAATGAATACATACACACATATACATAAACTGTAAAGCTATAGAATATAGTTATAGTATATGTATATATATGTATGTATATAGATAGATAGATAGATACTTTCCTACACACACACAAATACATACTGTTAAGCTCCAACATCGCTGTGATCATGACTCAGTTGCTTAATTACAGTCTTGGAAACAGATACATGGCTTATATGTGTATGAAGTATGTATCTTTGAGTGCCTGACATCAGAAGCATCAAATATGTGTGCCCAGAGGAAGGCCCAGGAGCACAGAACACGTTAGGGTTCCCAGAAGGGGAGATCAGATAAGGACATGGCTGGTCATTTATTTATTCTCCTGCACTTTCAGTTTCTCCCCTGGGAGAGGAGAAGGTTTGCAACTTTCTAGGGCAACTTATGAGATGGAGCATCCTGACATTGCTGTAGATTACTTATGTCTCAGTACATCCACCTTTGGCAGAAGCATAATAAGGTATATTCTGATGGAAGCAGACTATGTAAGGAGAGGGTCTGATCTCCAATCCCTAGAGAGGAGGCTTAGAAGATAGGAGACAGCAAGGAGGTCATGAAATTAGGGAAAACAATATAGGAGACCATAGACTCTTGGGGGTGACAACCCAGAGTGGGCAGACAGAAAATCACAAGTTATGGAGATGTAGAACTGTAGTATCTCCATTGGGAGAAAGTGAATCCCCAAATGTCAGTACTCTGGGGAAAAAACCTCCATCACTTTGCTCTATATGACTGCTTATTGGTCTTTAGTATTAGGCTTGCTTGTTGGTGTCTAGCAACTCTACTATTACCTTCTTCCCAAGGACCAATTCTGATTTGAAGGGAGTTACTTTCCTCTTTTGTCTGTGGATTATCTAGTTTGGGGACAGTCTGGAATTCAGGAGAATCATATCTACCTATTGGTTGTATGTCATGTATTCATTGACTATAGCACTTCAGTTTATAGATATTGAGGGTGAGATTAATAATCAATATCCCTTGTTAGGTGAGACAATCAGCATTTCCTTTTCTTCATGGATTTATGCCGAGGATTTGACTTTCTTTAGGGGGAGAGAAAGAGAAGTTGGTCATTTTATGATTAAATATTTCCTTAGTCACTGCTTCAGAAGCATATATTAGCATGATGTCAAGAAAATCCTATCCTTGCCTGAAAAATGGTTACCTGGGGTACTCTCTCTATCCAGTTTCTGTCCCATGAACATTTGAGGGTGAGACTTTTTACATTCTTCTCACTGCATGGGATAGGGTGAGGAGATAGGTTTTTAGACACATGACACTGGATCCAATTGTCCATTTCTAGCTATGCATTACTCCTATTTCTAGTGATTTGAATTGACTATCTTACTATTTACTCCATTTCTGATCTCCAAGCCTTATACTGTCTATCCCTTATGTCTATAATGTACTTTTATCATCACTACTTTTTAAAATCCTCAATTCTTAGTTCCCTTCAAGACTACTTAAGCTCCACCTTCTACATAAGGCCTGATCTCACCCCTCTTCCAAAGGCCGGTGCTTTCCCCTGTATTTCTACCTTGTATGAATTTTGTATATAGATTCCAATATGCCTGCATATTTATGTATTGTTTCCTCTGGGTTGGGGGAGAGAGACAGACAGACAGACAGACAGATAGTGACAGATAGAAAGACAGACACACACACACAGAGAGACAGACACATCCATACACAGACAGACAGAGATGGAGAGACAGAGAGCAGACACAGAGACAGAGAGACAAAGACAGAGATAGACACAGACACATAGAAAGACAGAGAGAGACACAGACACACACAGAGAGATAGAGAGACAAAAAGAGACAGGGAGACAGAGAGAGACAGACAGATAGACAGAGACTGAAAGAGATAGAGAAAGTCAGACACAGAGAGACAGAAAGACATAAAGACAGAGACAGACAGACAGACACAGAGACAGGGAGACACACAGAGAGATATACATGCAGACAGACAAAGACAGAGAGATAGAGAGACACACAGAGAAAGAGAAAGTAGGAAAGAGAAAGAAAGAAAGCTTATTGAGTTTAGGGACTGTTTTACTTCCATCTTTGTATCTACAATCCTTAGCATGCTATATCTCCATAATATATAGTAGATGCTTAATAAATACAGGTTGATTGATTAATTATTAAATGTCAATTAATTTAATTGACATTTGTGGGCTGCTTTGATTGTGGAGGGAAGAAATGGTAATGATTTCAGATGAAGGAGAAATCACCTCCATTTGAGATCAGAAAAGACTTCCTGAAGGAGGTGGTAGCGAATCTCAGCCTTGAGGATGAGTGTTATCAGCAAGCGACAATGAAGGGGGAAAGCTTTTGTTGTATTAAAAACCTTGAGAATAAAGGCATGGAGATGGGTTTGAAGGAAATCAGTATTTCAGCTTGGCTAGAAATGCTTGGCTCAAACCTCTCCAAACTCATTACCTAGATGATCATGCTTATCATGGGTAGGGGTGGTTAGATGTCTCACCAAGAATAGAAACTGAATTCTAACCATAGAGAGAAAATTGGCACCTAAATAACCCAAATATTATCCTCATCTCTTCTAGAACCGTGTCAACTTTGTCCTAATGTAGAAGTTAATTCTCCTCACCAACCCACATGACCTGATTACAAGAACTCTCATTTATGGCAGTTTTTCCAGGGTCGATTCAAAGCCTGCTTTATGAAGATACTTGCTAAAGATTATACAGTTTGGGGATGACCGAGAGCTTCTCTGAATCAGACTGACTCTTCATGCCTAATACTTTATAACTATGTGAAGAATAGATAGGAAAGGGGAAAGGCTAGAGGCAAGCAGCCCAATTAGGAGGCTTTTGAAATATTGAAGATAGAGAGACGATTAGGGCTGATTCAGAATGGTGATTATATAAGTTAAGAGGAAGGGATGGTTTTGAGAGATGTTCTGGCCCAGGGCATGTATTAAAGAAGAGAAGACTGGGAGGTTCTCTTTTTGCCATCAGCTTCTGGAGTCAATTGGGCATGTATAGCAAATGGCCCTGGCGCTGTAAAGATTCACTTTGGTTTTGTCAGTCCTGTATTTATCTGAACCTTTAGAGAACAGATTTATAATTTGGGGAGCATGACCCAGAATTTGTTATCTTTTATCCAGAATTTAGACCTTTCAGACTAAGCTCAAATCATATTTCTGGCCTCAAGATCTTACTTAGTTCCTCTCCCCCCATTGCTTTAATATCAGGTTTGATCTTCTTTTTCTCTCCCTGTCACTCTCTGTAGCTTCCCTTCTTTCTTAACTTTTTTTTAAAAATTTTTTTATTAATACTTTTTATTTGCAAAACATATGTATGGGTAATTCCTAAATATTAACCCTTACAAAGCTTTCTGTTACAATTTTCCCCCCCTACTCCCCATCCCTCCCCTAGATAGCAGGATATCCTCTACATGATAATTATGTTAGAATACTTAAATCGAATATATGTATAGTTATTGCCACACATCATTTTTTTGTTTAGGAGAAATCGTATCTATAAGAGAGAATAATCCAATAAAGTAAATACAATGCAAGCAAACATCAATAGAGAACATGAAAATGTTATGTTGTGGTCCACATTTCACATCCCTCTCCCTGGGTGTATATGGCCTTCTTCATTGAACAATTGTGATTGGTTTGAAGCATTTCATTGTTGAAGAGAGTCATGTCCATTAGAATTGATCTTCATATAGTACTGTTCTTGTGGTGTACAACAATCTCCTGGTTCTGCTGATTTCACTCAGCATCAGTCCATGCAAGTCTCTCCAGGCCTCTCTGAAATCGAAATCTGAAAACGACCTGCTGGTCGTTTCTTACAGAGCAATAATATTCCATAACATTCATATACCATAATTTATTCAGCTACTCTCCAATTGATGGGCATCTACTCAATTTCCAGTTTCTAGCCACCACAAAAAGAGCTGCCACAAACATCCTTGCACATGTGGGGCCCTTTCCTTCTTTTATGATTTCTTTGGGATATAAGCCCAATAGAAACACTGCTGGGTCAAAGGGTATGCATAGTTTGATAACTTTTTGAGCATAGCTCCAAATTGCTCTCCAGAATGGTTGGATCCGTTCACAGCTCCACCAACAATGCATCAGTGTCCCAGTTTTCCCACATCCCCTCCAACATTCATCGTTATCTTTTCCTGTCATTTTAGCCAATCTGACAGTTGGTTAGTGGTACCTCAGAGTTGTCTTAATTTGCATTTCTCTGATCAATAGTGATTTGGAGCACCTTTTCATATGATTATAATTAGTTTTAATTTCCTCATCTGAAAATTGTCTGTTCATATCCTTTGACCATTTATCAACTGGAGAATGGCTTGAATTCTTATAAATATGAGACAATTCTCTATATATCTTAGAGATGAGACCTTTATCAGAACCCTTAAATGTAAAGATGATTTCCCAATTTGATGCTTCCCTCCTAATCTTGTCTGCATTAGTTTTGTTAGTACAGAAACTTTTTAACTTAATATAATCAAAATTATCTATCTGGTGTTCAATTAAGAGTTCCAGATCTTCTTTGGACATAAATTTATTCCATCTCCACAGGTCTGAGAGGTAAACTATCCCATGTTCCTCTAATTTGGTTATAACGTCACTCTTTATATCTAGATCATGAACCCATTTAGATCTTATCTTGGTGTGCGGTGTTAGGTGTGGGTCCAGCCTTATTTTCTTCCACACTAGTTTCCAATTATCCCAGCAGTTTTTGCTGAATAGTGAGTACTTATCCCAAAAGCTGGGGTCTTTGGGTTTATCAAACACTAAATTGCTAACGTTATTACCTAGCTTGTCCTGATATCCTATCCTATGCCACTGATCAACTGCTCTATTTCTCAGCCAGTACCAAATGGTTTTGATGACTGCTGCTTTATAATATAGTTTTATATCTGGTACAGCAAGGCCACCTTCATCTGTCTTTTTTTTTTTCATTAATTCCCTTGAAATCCTTGACCTTTTGTTCTTCCAAATGAACTTTGCTACTATTTTTTCTAGATCTGTAAAATAATTTCTTGGGAGTTTGATTGGTATGGCACTAAATAAGTAAATTAGTTTGGGTAGTATTGTCATTTTTATTATATTCGCTCGGCCTACCCATGAGCACTTAATGTTTTTCCAATTAACTAGGTCTGATTTTATTTGTGTGGAAAGTGTTTTGTAGTTTAGTTCATATAGTTTCTGACTTTTTCTTGGCAGATAGATTCCCAAATATTTTATCCTATCATCTGTTATTTTGAATGGAATTTCTTTTTGCATCTCTTGCTGCTGAACTTTGTTGGTAATATATAAAAATGCTGATGATTTATGTGGATTTATTTTGAATCCTTCAACTTTACTAAAGTTGTGAATTGTTTCTAGTAGTTTTTTAGTTGAGTCTCTAGGGTTCTCTAAGTCTTTCTTAACTTTTTTAAGGACCTTGTAAAAAATCTTCAGCCAATTTGATCTGACTGGTCAAAGTGAAACAATTCTGCTTATCGTTGTTTCTTATTTAGATTGGGATCCCTGTGAGGGCAGAGTCCATTTGTCACTTTTTTTTTTTTGTATCTCCACTTCTTAGTACAGTAGCTGTTAAATAAGTGCTTGTTAACATGATGTGATTTCACGTGGATAGTCAGACACATTCTCATGATTTTTGGTGATTTTTTTTGGGGGGGTGGGGAAATAGTATTTGGGGAAGCAGGTCTTTTAGGACTGACATTCTGTGTGATGTGATAAAGGGGGAGGAAGGAGAGTGGGAGCAGAAGTGGAGTTTGGAAATGGACCAAGGCAAGGTTCCAACAGCCTTCCAACTTACTGAGAAATGATCCAGGTTATTATACAGACCACTGAACCATCTGTGACAACACTGTTCTATTTTTAGTAATAATGACATCTATGAAGTGTTTTAAGGTTTGCAAATCACTTTTCTCCCAATAATGTTGTGAGGCAGGTGTTTTAGAATAACCAAATGACAGAAAAATCCATCACTGAGAAAATGGTAATGGAAACAATAATATAAATTTAGGGCTCAGTTAGTCAGTTAATATAAATAGTATAAATTTAAGGCTTCCCCAAGATTGCTCAACTAATGTCAGAAGTAAAATTTTAACTTAGTCCCTTGTGATTCAATCTCAGAGCTTTCTCATGTCACACTGTTTCCCAGTATGCCTTGTAGATGAAAAAAGATAACTGGGTAATCTGATGCCTTTTTTAGGACATGGTCATTTTACTTTTTAGAAATCCCTTACTCTGGCAGGGTACATAGATTCTGGGAAAGTTGCTAAAAAGCATCCTATCTTTCCAATGACTTCTATTGTTTTGTTTTTAAATCAAGATGCATTTAAGAAAAAGATTCTTGGTTTACCAAATGATTTTGATTTTTAGTAAGTAGCAGATGCTTAATATTTTTTTTGCTAATTACTTGATATTTCCATTGAAAACATTCCCAACACACTGAATTGAAAATTTCACATAAAGAAAGGATGAATGCATGAAGAAGAAGAAGAAGAAGAAGAAGAAGAAGAAGAAGAAGAAGAAGAAGAAGAAGAAGAAGAAGAAGAAGAAGAAGAAGAAGAAGAAAAGGAGGAGGAGGAAAAAGTAGTAGTACTAGCAGCAGCAGTGGTGGTGGTAGTGGTAGTGGTGGTGTAGGAGTAGTAGTACTGATGATGATGATTATGATAATTCTCATTTCTGAAGTACTTTAAAACTGGCAAGATACTTTCTGTAAAACTCTGAACTGCAAGTAGTAGAGGGATTACTATCCCCATTTTTGACACAAAAAATCTGAGTTTCAGAGATGTTAGGTGATTTATCCATAGTCATGAAGCTAGTTAAATCTTGAAATTGGATGGCAGACTTCAAGCCTCATATTCTGTCCATGACAACCCACTGGCTAAATATTGTAGCAATATGAACATTTCTTAACTTCATGGCTCCTAATCATACAGCATGAATGGGTTCCCTATTTTATTAGTTCTCTAAGTTTGTATTTCTATATAACAATTTTTAGACATGGACTGTACATACTCACTTCTCAATCTAATCATGGTGGCCATTAGGTATATGGATATGATACTGCCATCAGCTAGGAAGCAGCCCGATTGCTCCTCTATGTATATAGAAGGGGCACAATAACTTTATTGAATTGGATTGAAAAATTCATAGCACGTGGCACTAGTCTATCTATTAGGTGGGTTTTACCCTGAGCTATATTCCCCAAAAGACTCATTTTTTGTCTGCTAAAAGCTTCAGCACTTCTCCCTCTAGTCATGTGCTCATTTCTCCGGCATGTCTCCTATTGAGGAGGAACTCAGGGACCATTGAAATTTATACTTGTAGAAAGAAGGCATGAAACAGATAGGAAATGCGTTTTTCTGGATTTATTCCTCCAATAAAGCTAGCTGGGTGACAGTAAGCTCAAACCTTCCTTTCCCAACTTATCCTTGGTTTCCTCATCTGCAGCATGACAGGGTTAGGCACAATGATCTCTTAAGCCTCTTCCAATTCTATGCATCAGATATAATCTAACTCGATCAAGGTTTATTTATTTATTTATTTATTTTTGATTTCACGTTTGTTCAGTGAGTGCAACTGAAAATGGGGCTTATTGCTGAAGGGGAAGAAATTGACTTATTTACAGCAGAGCCTCATTGAGAGCATATCTATTCATGTGGAAGCAAAACTAAGACTATCAGATCACAGATTTTTAAGCTGGATGGGACCTTAGAGGTTGATTTTCTCATTTTGTAAAAGCTAAACTTGTCCAAAGTCACACTGAGATTTGAACCCATGTCATCAGATTCTAGGGTACTTCCTATTGAACCAAGCTAAGGTTCTGCCAAACTGAACCTCCAAGGTATGACAACATAGCCCCATGAACTATGACTTAAGGTCTTGCTAGCTGATGGAAAAATATGGTACAATCCATTCTGCTAGTTGCACAGGAAAATAAAGCCCAGGAGCCTGAGTTCTTGAAGTCTTCTTTATGGAGTAGCTCTTCAAGCTGGTGGTCATCACCAACCCTGTCTCTTCTCTGAGGTTGTCTAAGGTTCTCTGAAGAGAGAGGAGAACATGATGTTAGCTTGCCTACTTCTAAAACATTTGGAGAAAATGAGAAGTGACTCTTCCATAAAAAGATAGGTATTCTTGCCCTAGAGAGGAAGTGCTGTGAAGGATTAGCAAGTTCCTTGGCTATGCCAGAAATCTTCTATAAGCACAAATCTGACTATGTCACTCCTCTTCTCAATAAACTCCAGTGGCTCCCTATTACCCCTAGAATCAAAAATGAAATTCTTAAAGTCCTGCATAATCTGATCCATTCCTGCCTTTTCAGATCTTTTTGCTGGGGGTACCACCCTTGCTTTTCCTCACATGGGACAGTCCATTTACATTCTTTTGAAAACCTCAAAGGACTTTTCATTGTACCATATGTATGGAATCTGGCAAAGATGATTGTTTTAGAGCTGGAAAGCACCTTAGTGTTCATAGCTTCTTCATTTTACAAGTGGGAATTGAGACTCAGAGAGAGGAAACAACTAGTCCAGAGTCATATAGGCAGCGTCCTAGGAAGGGTTTTATTGGAGGGAAGAGGAATTTTACTATTTTATTGATATTTTTTACAGAGGTAAATGATATGGCAGATAAAAAGCTGACAGAAGCTGTGAAGACTTGGATTTGAATCTCACCTCTGATTCATATGACATATGATCCTGAGCAAATCACTTTTCCTTTTCAGTGTCCCAGGAAACTCTCAGAGATTATAATTTGCAGTGTTGCCAATCTGCATTGGTAGAGGGACTTCTCTATACCAAGGAAAGAATGGGTCTGGCCCATATGTTCTCTCTTATTTTGACATCATCTTTGTTTCCAGTGAGAGCCTTGCCCCTTCCCTCAGAGGAAAGTCCCTTGTAATAAAAGACAAAGAACAAAGAGGAAATAACAAAACAGTTCAGCAAAACTCACCAAATAATCAATTGAGTCTGACAGTCTATATATAGTGCTCCTTATACAAAGTCTCCCCTTTCTGCAAAAAATGGAGGGAGGTTGGTCCAATTTCTCCTGTCTTGTTCAGAGCCAAACTTTTGGAATTCAAGTTAAGTAAGAGTTGGGATTCAAACCAAAGACCTCTGGCTTCTAATCCATGTCTCTTCTCCCTTCCCTAGGCTGGATCCAGGGCAGTTTGGGGTGTCTCTGGCATGACAATCTAAGCTGTACTAGCTCAAAGAATTGGCATGTGGCTGGCTCAATGGATGCTGCACAGCTAGCACAAAGAATGGAGGAGCCCTGCCATATTTTGTGCGAGCTTCTGGGCTCAGTCCCAAGAGCTTTGGAAATGCAGATGTCCTGGCTAGGGGTCAGAATCCCCAGTTTTAAAAAATTTTCTCCTGGAAGGGGATTAATAGTGGTGCATGAGGTTGGTGGGAAAAAACCAGTTGACCACATGCTTCCTTCAAATGCTTCTGACTGAACCAAGTAGGTGAAGCAGCACATAGAATTCTGTAGTTGGAGTTAGGAAGCCCTGAGTTTGAATTCTGTCTCACTTACTAGCTGTGTGACCCTAAGCAAATAATGTAACAAGTATTAGCCTCAGTTTATTCATCTATAAAATTGAAATAATTATAGGGTCATCACAAAATTTAGAATAAATAATTGTCACTGGACAATTCATTTCTTTTTTAATCTCAGTTTTTTTATGTGTAAATAAAGGGGGAAGTTGGGCAGAAAGACTTCTAGTTCTAAATTTTTGCTTATGACTAGTGTTTTAGATGTTCAATGCCTCAGAATCAAGCTGGATAGAATGAGAACAGGGTCACTTTCCATATCATACCCACCTACCATCTTAAAGAACCCATCATCATGTATAAATCATAAATCGATGTCAAGGGTTAGATGGCAAGAGTAGAAAGCTGTATTCCTTTTCGGTTGTCTTCAAGTTGGATTGAACCTAAATGACCAGGTGAAGAGCCCTGAGTAGAAGCAGTATCAAGTCCCCCAAATAATAGATTGCTCAATTATCTTTCATAACCACTGTAGCTAGTCACCCTACTACTGGGAGACACCTATTTCAGGGGCTAGGTCTGTACCAAGTTATTTTATCCTTACCAGAAAATGGGGCTTATTTTGGTGACATCTCTTTAGGGCAAAAGAAAATAAAAAAGTCAGGAGATTGGGATGCTATAGGATTCAGAGACTATAAATTGATTAAAAGACACTAGCCATTACTTCCTATCATATCACATGTATCTTGCATATACAAAGTTGTTAGCTTGGTTTCTCACCTGTTAGCATGCAAACTACTTGATGGCAGGGCCAAAATTTTTGCTTTTTACTGTATCTACAATGCTTAACATAGTATCAAGTATATAGCAAGTACTTAATAAATGCTTTTTGACTGGCTGACTAAAGGGAAGCTACTTTTAGAACTCTTAGAACAGTTATAAAGGGGAGTAATCATTGGACTGGTATTTCTACTGGGATGTTTAAAGATCTTAAAGAAAGGGCTTGCCATAGGCATGATTTCATGGAGACTCAAATCAACTCTAATGGTAGAAAGATTGTCCAAGGAATAAGGAACCAGGAAATCGACACCTGTATGCTGTCTTGCTTATTAGCTGTGCTATTTTGGTAAAGTTCTTTCACCTTTCTGAGCTTCAGATTCCTCACATGCAAAAAAAGGTAATAATGTCTATTTCACAGAGTTGTCATAAGGAAGACACATTGTAAACTTTAAAGGGCTATGCAAAGATTAGCTTTTTATTATTATCATTATTATCTCAAACTTCTCATTTATATTTCATAGAATTTAAATAGAAACAGTTCTGGGACAAGTAGCTATCCTGCTATTATTCTTTATTATCATTATTATTCTCATTCCTTTCATCTCATATCTAATGGAACTCAATCTGGGTTAAGTAACGATTCATACTTAATTTTAGGTGGATTCTTGTACATGCAGATAAAACCATTGCCTTTTACAATTTCATAAAAATATTGGGAGGTAAGCTCGTCTTCTGTAGGCCCACTTGAAAGTATCTTTCATGTGATTCCAGGAGCAGAATGGATGTTGGGGATAATATGGACATCACCTGTTCCTCTGTAATTTGGATTCCTTCTGCTAGCTCCTTATATTTTGAGAGTTTTCCCCTTAGTTGGGATATTATAAATATTCAGTGTGGTCATGCCTATTAAAACATTGCTCCTAAAATTTTCAGGTCAATGTTATATCCGCGTGATGGTAAGCAATAATTTTAGTTTATATTAACTTTCTAAAATTAGCACAATTTATTTATTGCTTTCTCAAGGATATTTGAGTGTTTGTATTCATTGTATTGGAATTTGTCAGCTATTGTTTTATGATGCATATAAAGTTTCCGGTAATGCAGTTCGATCCCTAGATCATATCTTTCAAGGTGTTTGGTGTTGAAATTTTTGTAACCTATAATGACATATATTATACTATTTGTGCCATTTTCTTTCAGAATTTGCATTGGTCTATAAGTTTGGACCCCAGAAAATTTATATTATTTTTGATATTAATAATTTATTTAGAATCTGATGATGATAACACTAAGGTATTTTAATAGGATTTAGAAATATGTGTTGGGGAAAGTGATGGAGATGGGGAAATGGAAGGCATAATGTCTGCAATATTTGATCCTGGGTCTTCTCCCCTTGTGTTATCACTATGGGATTTGGGACATTTGCAGAAATTTGTCCAGGTTTGTGGCTTCTGCTTCTTCAGAAACCCCATGGCAAGTTACTAAGGAAAAAACTAAGTGATGAAGAAGCAATATCAAGTCAAGTCAAGGAGCATTACTGTGTACTGGGTCCTATCCTGAATGCTGAGGAAATAAAGATAAAAGGCAAAAACAGTTTCTGTCCTCAAGGAGCTCACAGTCTTATGGGAGAAATAACATGCAAATAACTAGATATAGCTAGAATATGTATATATATGTGTATATATATATACATATATATATATATATATACATATATATATATATATATATATAAGGCAATCAAGTGCTGCCTATCTGAATTGTATAAGCTAAGGTCAACTGCTGTCCCAGGAGGTGAATATTTAGAGCCAAAGGGCAAAACAACTTTGAGATATTAGACAACAGGGCTTTTTAAAACAGTATCTTTTTATCAAAGATACTACCAAGTTTCTTCTTCTGAACTTTCACTATACTTTCTTTCTGATTCTTTGTAGGTTACAGTTTGCATTATAGTTATATCCTTTTATTATAAACTACATGTCACTAAGAGCATTGACTTACATATATCTTCATAACCCATCCAGAGCATCTAAAACATATCCAGAGTGACACAATGCAAGAGTTGTATGAGTTATTGTGGACAAGCCACTCAGTAGACTTCTTGGCTAATTCATAAAATAAATGGATCCTAACTATAATATATCCAACAAGTGGTTATCTATTGCCTGCTTAAAGACCTTGAATCAAGGGAGACCTAGCAGCTCTTGAGGTGATCAAAAAAGTGCTTATTGACTGACTGACCTGATGATGTGGAATGGAGAAGCCCTGATTGACTAAATAAATGAATGGTTTGGAATGGGATGTGGTTACTGGAAAGACCATAAGACTTGATAGCAAAAGATTGGATTCACTCAAACACTCTGCTATTTGCTACCTATGTGACCACAGATCTATTCTTTTGGGTCACTGTGCCCTAATTTTCTCATCTTCAAAATAAAATAGTTGAAGTCAAGGACCTTTAAAGTTCTCTCTGTCTAAAACTTATAACCTGATAAAAGAATGAAGAGTTTTGCCTGCACAGTCAATGGGAAGATCATGGTTTTGCCTCATCCAGAGAGCCAAGGCATCTAGACACCCATCACATGCTGCAGGGGCATTCCCGTGGGATAGGAAAGGATATGAAAGAAGGACATGTAAACACTGCAAGGGATGTCGAGTTCAAAAACTCTGAGAGTATCCACATTTCCTTCTTCCCCTCCTCCTTGGAATGTTATTTGTTGACTCTTTTCTTCCCTGGCCTTGTATATTATCTGATATCCCCTGAGCCTGCGAGGTATTTCAGGAACATTTTAAGTGGCGATTAACAAATGCTGAATTATGGCAGAAAACCTCTGGGAGTTCAAGTGACATTCACATGAATAACAAGTGAATTCAATGCTGTCAAGGCTACTACAATGGACAGGGATTAAACAAGCACAGGGACAATGCTTTCATGGAAGCAGTTTGGCTGAGCTACAGGGTTCTCTGGGGTTATAAATTGTAATCTCAGTTGGTAAACATTCCCGCTCAAGTTTGGGCAATATTCCTACCCTTCTGTCCCTTGATAACCATGTTAACCCTTTGATGGAACATCACCTTTCTACCATCCTACAGGGAAAGATGGAAATTAAGGCACTCACATAGAAGCCAATCTCAGTGATACAGGACAGCTGGATAGAGTGGAGAACATTACTGGATTTGGATGTTAGGAGTCTTGTATTTGAATACTGACTCTGACATATAAGCTGTGCAACTACAGACAAGTTACTCCCTCCTTTGAGTCTCAATTTTCTCATTTTTAAAATGAAGAATAAGGTATACATATGTTGCTTGCTTCACAGAGTAAGTCCATGATAGTCAGCTAATAATCAGCCATTAAGCATGTTTTAAGTACTTACTATGTGCCAGGGACTGTGGTAATCTCTGGGAATAAAATGAAAGTTAAAAGATATCTTCTTTAGAATAGAGGTTATAATCTGATTAACCTGTCCTAGGGGAGCTCACAATCTAATGAGTAAGATAATAAACAAATAACTAGGGACAAAATAGAGCATACAAAAAATTAATTGGAAATAAACAACAGAGGGAAGGTACTAGAATTAAGGATTGTATGTGGGATGGGGGGAAGGGCTGAAAAAGGGGTGTATGTGCCATTTTTCCTTCTATGTTTAAGTGAAAATAAATGTACCCTGCAATTCCCTTCACCTTTAAAGTGGAAAAGTGCTGAAAAAGTGGAAAAAGTTGAGTTCAAATTGTGTCTTTGTTACTTATTACCTGGATGACTGAAGAAATTATTTCATTTCTCTAGTCCTTGATTATCTCATCAATAAAATGAAGGGACTGAATAAAATTGAATAAGATGAACCCTTTTAATAATAAAACTCCTTTCAGCTCTTGTTCCAAGATCCTCTAGCATCGTGTTCTTAATCTGGGCTTCACATATCCCTTAGATCTCAGGGATACATGAAATTAGATGGAAAATATACATCTTCATTTCATTATAATTGTTTTCTTTTTGAATCTTATATATTTTATGCAATTTAAAAAAACATTATTCTGAAGATGAGTCCATTGGCTTCACCAGAATGCCAAAGGTTTCCATAATACAAAACAAGGTATTAAGAACCTCTACTCTAAAGGAGATATAAGATAATATATGAAAAGAACTTTGCCAAATTTAAAATGATAAAAAATATTAGGTGATGATAACAAAGATGACAATTTAGCTTTGAGCTGAGGGATCCACCTCATGTAGCACTGAGTTCATCAAAGCTGTTTACTGTTATGAGTACTCAATAGGCTCATACACTTAGCTTAGCATCACTCCTGGCCCTTAAAACTCTTGAACTCGAGGGTAAAATATATAACCCATTGTTTAGTCTGGGCAGCAAGAACCATTCTTCCCATGATTCAAGAGAACACTAAGTAACCAGATGCAGCTTTCAATCCTGATATCATTTGTCCTGCAATATATTATCTTTAAGGGGTCTTCTAAAGTCTAGTTACAGCTCAAGATCCTTTACTGAAGGTGAGACAAGCCAAGGCAACTGCAGGCAGAAACTTTATACTGTTTCTAGGAGTGCAAGGTGGAAAACTCCATAGCTCATACACATTCAGCTTTTAGCATAATGAAATGATTCATGGTCTAGCTAGCATTAGAGTTTTCCAGTGGGATCTCTCAAATTGACCAAGCTCTTACCATGCTTACAAACAAGGGTTTCAGGAACCTCAGGCTCAAAGGCTTTTGCTTGATCTACCCCTCATAGGGGTTTTGCAAAGAGAGCATTCTTAAATCTTACAGAATCCTACAGAAATAAGTCTATAGGAATACAAGTAAAGAGGCCAAGCACTACTTCTCTTGGGGCTTGGTGAGGGGAGCTCTTATTTGGAGCAGATGTGGGTAACAGAGAAAGGAATAATTCAGAAATTCAAAGTGGAGAAAGGTTCATCTAGACAAATATCACAGTCTTTCAGAAACATTTTCATGTAGTAATAGAATGGTAGAATTTTAGAGTTGTAAGGGGCCTTAGAGACCTCCTCCTGAAGGAAGCACATAATTCATGTGTGCTCTATACCTTGCTTGGATGGCAGGTTCATTACCCTACACTGAGTAAATGGGGGCCCTCCATAATGCTTGGTTCTTTTCTATTTCTAAGAGGCAGTTTTAGATTAGGGAGTTTGTGGAATAACTTGTGTTTCCTTGGACAACTATGTCTCAGTGGTGATCAATGAAATGGACTTAACAAAATAATAGTAATAGTTATTTATTATTAATTGAATAAATTTCACTGAATTAGTTAGCATTTAAAGTGCAAATAAAAAATGAAGGAAGCTTTTTTAGGGTTCAGGTTAGGGACTGATATAAATGA
The DNA here is from genome assembly GCA_023553655.1 of Myrmecobius fasciatus. NCBI lineage: Eukaryota > Metazoa > Chordata > Mammalia > Dasyuromorphia > Myrmecobiidae > Myrmecobius > Myrmecobius fasciatus. The sequence continues at coordinate 7,453 of JAJPUD010008645.1, read as the reverse complement.
AAATCCTCTAGTTTCCATATCACTGAATTAAAGAGTCACCAGTTGGATTGTATGCATGACATAAAGTACACTAGTTTTGGATATAGAAGACATAAATTCAAATCCCAGCTTGGTTATTAAGGTGATCTTGGGCAAGTCAATTTACCTCTTACCAGTTTTGTCATCTGAAAAATAGGATAGGACCTGGACTACATGGCCTTTAAAGAGTAGCAAATTTGCTTTCATAATCATCCAAGGCAGGTTGCTCAGACCATGAATTCTGAATTCAACAAACTATTTGATCTCTTTGGACCTCAATTTCCTCATCTATAAAATGAGGGGGTTATACTAAATCAGTTTTAAGTTCCCTTCCCGATCCATACTCCCCACCTCCTTCAATTATCCATCTATGGTTAATTTCATAAATTCTAGTCATACTGTCCCCAGTCACCCCATGGCATAAGCCTGTGGCAGATTCTCAAATACTGAATTCTCAAACAATACCCAGAGCTAAATGTTCATATGTCAGACAGATTTTAAGACCAGTTTTGAATTTAGCAGTGATTACCTAGTAAAAGCTTTGAATTGTTTATGTTCAAGCTAGTAAGAGAGAAGATATATAGAATATGGAGAAAAGTCATCCATATAACTGTAACTCTATAGCATTCTGGATAAAGAGATGTTGTATGAATCTTCCTGATCATTACACTGGAGTTAGGAGATATGGATTCTAGTATTCACTTTGCCTTGATTTACCTGAGTGACTCTGGTCAAGTTACATTTCCTTTCTGTATCCCATATATCTCCTTTATAAAGTGGAGGTGGATCCATCTCTACCATTCTGTGATTCCATTGGGAATGCCCCAGGATATTTCTCCATCTGCCAAGAGCCTTCCAGGACAGGGCTAGTCAAGTGATGGTGTAAACATAGAAAAATAGAATCTGGAGTGAAGAGAACTTATTATGACACTGTGGGCAAATCATTTAAACCCTCTGAGCCTCGGGTTTCCTCACTAGTAAAATGAGGGTAATAATTCTTTCATGACCTAACTCACAAGCCTGTTGCAATGAACACATTGCCCAAATCTTTGTTAGCTACAAAAAATGTAGTTATTTTTATAGAGCCTCAAATTCTCATGCAAGTGATGTCACGCACCCAGCCATATTGATCCTTATCTTACCCATAATGTCTAGGGAACTCTAGAGCATTCATGCAGCAAATTCCTCATCTGCCTGTGGTTCAGTACATCATATCAATGGAGGTGAGGCTGTTTTCTCCTTGGTTTGCTTTAACTGCACTGCTCGGATGTAAGAGAGGAGACCCCTGACTTAGGAGCTGAAGCAAGAGATGTATAGAAGTCTCATTTATCTGCAAGTCTACTGTATTTACAATGGAAATCAGGGCTGGCTGCTCCCAGGGAGCCTCCATCTTGTACTTTCATCCCCCCTCCTCTACCTTCCCAACCCTAGGATCATTCACCTGGCTCTTTAGAATGCGCAGGACAAGTGTTCCGTGTGCATGTCACGCTCTCTGTCTTTGCCGGTACAGTATCACTAATTAAATTTCATGCTAATGAGCCCAGGAAGTGAACACAGACCACAAACCCTGATGATTTCAGCTGATGTGCTGAAAAGTACATTCATGTGGAAATGTAGTGAATAAGTATGTATGTCTGGTCTATCCGCTATAGCAAAATATCCAACTTTGACTAATGTTTGGAAATGAGGAAAGGACAATCTATTGGGAATTAATGTCTTGCTTCTCTCTCTAACCTTCTGTTCCCAGGGCTATTTCTCCCTGCATCCTTCCCTCCAAATAAGGGCTTCAACCTTTATTAGCATCCTTACCAGTTTAATCTGTATGCCAGCCTAGTATAAGTCAATGGTGTGATATGGTAAGAAAGCCAATGCAGTCTTAAGCTGGTTGCATTTGAGAGACATAGTAAGGGAAGTGATAGCCTGTGGTTTCAATATAATATCTACTTACTTCTCTATGAGCATGGTATATCTCTCAGTAGAATATGTACTCCTTGGAAGAATGGAGAGGGAATAAAGCATTTATATAGTGCCTACTACTTTTCAGGCACTGTGCTAAGCACGTTGCATATATTATCTTACAAGATTTTTGCAAAGAACCCTGCCAGATAGGTGCTGTTATTATTCCCATTTTGCAAATGAGGAAATGGAGGCAGGTAGAGGTTAAGTGACTTGCCAAGGATCATACAGCTAATAAGAGTGTCTGATTTTAAACTTAGGTCTTCCTGACTCCAAACACAACACTATCCACTGAGCCATCTAGTTGCCTCCTTAAGATCAAGAGTTGTCTCTTTTTGGTTTTTGTGTGTCTAGCTCAGTGACTATCATGTAGAAGGCAATTAATAGTGTTTGACTAAATGGTTAGACTAGATTTAAAGAACTATGTTTAGTTCTAGATGCCAGGAAAATCATTGCCAAGGTGAATAGTGTCCAGAAGAAGATGACAGCACAGTGTGAAGGGTTAAAAGATCATGTCATAAAGATTAAGGAATTGGGAGTGTTAAAAAGAGAAGAGAGGAGATAGGAATGGGATAAAATATGATATCATTTGAAGAGCTATCAAGGGGGAAAATAATTCAGTTTGTTCTACTTGTTCTAGGAGCCAGAATGAGTAGTTCTGGTTCATAAATTTAATTAAGCTAGAAAGGATCATAAATTTAATTAACCTTAGAGGTCATAAAGTCCAGTACCTCCTCATTTTACAGATGAGGAACTGAGACCCTTAGAAGTTAAGTAAGTGATTTACCTTGAAGAACTGGAATTTGAACTCAGTTCCAATCACTCTGGGTTCAGCAATTCAAATTCAGTACCTTTTCTATTGGACCTTGTTGGAACAGTGAATCAGTCATAAAAAAGGAAGATTTAGGACTGATATAAAGAATAATCTATAAGAATTACCCAATGGGCAATAGGCTGCTTTAGGAGACAGTGGGTTCTCCATTAGTAAATATCTTTAAATGGAGGTTGTACAACCACTTGTAAGATATGTTGTTGTCAGGTATAAATTTTATTCCATGTCTGAATTAGAGTACAAAACCACTTAGGTCCCTTTCAACTTTGATATATTGTGATATGGGAAATTTGAGCCCACTTAGTGCCAATAAGAGACAAAATTAAGGCAGAATAAATTATTTTAAAACAACAGGAACCTTAAGAACAGAAGGACTAAAGAGAAGCATGAGCTCACTGATTAGTCTTCTCTTAAAACTTTTTATACACATACTGTTTTCCTGACTTTGCAGGACTTGACATGTCTTTCTATGCTTCTCTGTATTCTTCATATTCATCATTTCTTAGGGAGCTATAATATTCTATTATGTCCATGCATCACAATTTGATTGGTCATTCCCAAACCTATGTCTTAAAAAACAATTTTTTATGTCTGTTGAATTTTTATAGATATCTGGGTTAATATATTTTGACCCAGATCAGTTGCATAGCCCATGTGAGATCAGCCATATTTGTTCATGGTTTTCGTATTAAGAACATGAAGATAAATGTAATTTTCGGCTTACAATAATGTCAGAAATATTTAGTTGAAGCTTTCCTATTCAGAATTCCAAATGGGCATAGTGTGAAGATGACTGTATCTGGAATCATAGGATCTGAGTTCAAATCCTGAGTCTGCCTTTATTGACCATGGGACCTTGGACAAAGATGATTCATTTCTCTTGAGATCAGTTTCTTCATCTGTGACAAGAAGGAATTGGACTAGGAAGGGGCTTCTAAGATCCTTTCCAGTTCCAGATATATTATCTATGATCCCAGGAAATCATAAGGAGTTCACTTTGAGGATTTACTTTTTTTAATAGCAAAATTTTATTGGAGGTAAATTCTCTTTGGTTTCCATGTTCTTTGTGTTGAATCTAAGGGCACATTTCCAAATTGTCATTACTGTGACCCTTACCATTCCTTCATTAATGGTCCTTTTTTTTATTTATCCCAGCTGCTCAACTCATCAGGATTCCAAAGAACTTTGTAGCATTCACCCTGCAAGGGAACAGGGCTCATTAAAAAAATCAGTCTGAGGGATTAGGCAAGTGGGTGGGAGAGAGTGGGATTTGCAGTGTAAGGCTGGATAAATGCTGTCACTGATTTTCCTTCTGGGAGTAACCTAATGCCTGTTTTACCCGGCAGGCTTCTAGAGGAAGAAGAGGACTTTTTGCCTAGGGTCAGAGCATCCTAGGGACATTTGTTATTAAAAACTCAATCTGAGTGCTGTTCATGAATTATGTAGCTTAGAGTCTCATGGAAGAAAATTAATCCAGAAAAGAGAAGGCGGGTTTAGTGGCTAACCTTATTTTTATGATTACATTACCCAGAATGTATGGGATGGGTAAAACCAGAAATTTGCAATGTATTCAATGCTTATCACAAACACTTTTTAAAAAAATATTGCTATCATTAGTTTTTATATCATTTTCATTTCCAAATCTTTCATCACCTATTTTCTATCTAGAGAGTCAGTTCTTTTGATAAATAATAAATTTAAAATAAAAAAAAACAATTCTTCAGCAAGATTAATCAGTCAACCGAGTCCAACAATATATTCAATGTTCTGCACCTGTAATCTCTCACTTCTGTGAAGAAGATCCAATCTCATATCTCTTCTTTGCATAGTCATTAAAATTACCCAGTATTCAGTTTCCTTGTTTTTGTTTTTCTTCTTTCCCTTTACATTTTTGTGGTCATTTTGTATATCATTTTTCTCATTCTGCCTCATTTTGCTTTGGCTTGCATCAGTCATACTAAGTTGCTATGAACCATAGTTATATATGTTCATGTAAGCCTTCCCATGATTCTCTATTTTTTCTAGCCCAGTAACTGGCGCACAGTAGTCATTTATTAAATGTAACTAACAGTAATAGTCCAGTATATCATATTGCAAATGATGGACATTTACTTTTTTTCGATGTTTTTGGATACAACAAATTTTTTGGATATCAAACAAACTTAATTTCATGGGGACTTTTAAGATTCAAACTTGGCTAGTGAATGGAATTATACTCAGTCAATCTCCAGGGAGAACTGGGGCATCATCTCTTTTGGCCTTGTCTTCCCCAATCCAAATAATGGCAGTCTTTAGAGAAATGTGGAGGTGCTAACAGTTTTCAAATTCTGCCAAGTAAAGCTGAGATATGTTAGTACACAGAACTTCCACCTACTCTTTGGGATTTTCTGCCATACTATATCATGCCTGGAAAATCTGAACTATCTGCCAGTCATCTAGATTCAGGCTTTCTTGAACTAATTTTCTGGATTCCTTAATGAAGAGTAATCTTTCCAGTTTTCAAGTGGCCACTTGGCAGGAGGAATCTGATATGCTGTTATCCAGTTAGTTAGAACACTGGATTCAGTCATGAAAAAATTGCTCTTCTAACCCACTTCTGATACTTTGGGTAACTATGTATGAGTTCTTTAACCTCTCTCAAATCCTGTTTTTTTTTTTTATTTTTAAAATGAAAGGGAGAAGGCTTAGATTAGATGGAAGTTCCAATGAGTGACCTCTAAGGTCTCATCCAGTTTTAAATTTCTGATCCTAAGATCATAGGTCATTACATGATGAGTATGGGACATAATGCCACAGGGTATGTAGAAAAAGCCTGGTATTTGCAAGACTCCTGGGCAATTGTCCCAGCATCTAAAACTAGAGTGAGTCCCAATGGTTTAGAACAGAAGAACACCATTCATTGTCTGTAGCCAACAACTGAACTGGATTGGTCTTAGGACAGTGGTCTAGAGGATTCCCAGAAGTTTGGCTTGACTTGGAATCTTGCTCGGGTTTTCTTGGAGATATGACTAAGAGGAAGCAGATATTGACTAGGATTTTATAGGCCATTCTCTTGACCTCAGTTCCCTAAACAATTTTAACTCTAGGGAGTCAATAGACTCCCTATTTTATAAAGGCTTTGTGAATAACCTCCAAACCAAAAACATTGGGTTGAAATAAACCTGCTCCTGGAAGAGTTGTTTCCCTGATCTAAGTTATGGGAGCATAGGATTGGAGTGCTCCCATTTTCAGAGCATGCCTGACTCTATACCACCTTAGCTTGAGGTCTCTCTGTGAATACTATTATAGCATTTGGAGAGACTAGGAAAGTCCAGTTGAGTCAATAGCAGTGGAAGAATTAGAACTCCAAAAGTTCACATCCAGATCACTATTCCAGGCATGGCCTATTGTAGGGGAAAAGAACAACAGTCTTGGAGCCAGGAGTCCTGTCTCTGTCACTGTTTTGTTGTATAATTTTGGACAAGTCAAACTTTTCTTTTCTGGTCCTGTGTAGAAGAAAGGGATTATACCCAGTTTCCTTGAGGATACTTCTGGCTCTGAAATTCTATCTTTCTCAATGGCAGGGAAAGATAAATGATTCTTTAAAGTGAAAAAAAAAAACCCTCCAGCATTTAAATGTTGGGTCTGATTAAATTAAATGTGGAACCTGGAGCCATTTATTTCTTGTCTCTGTGGCAGGGTTTCTCCATAAAGCATAGAAGGTGTTTTGAATTAGGAAATCTCTAGTGACTCCTTCAGATTTGATGAATTTTTATTCTTGGGTGAATTTCAATTCTGCCCTAAACTTTTACTTGTGTATTGTGCCCATGCTCGATACATAGTAGGGACTGTATGCCATATAGTAGCTGTCACATAATTGGTACTTAATAGATGCCTGCTGACTTGCATTAATTGTGGAAGGAGGCTTCTCAAAATGCTGGGACTATGAGTAAAGGGTCATGTCTGGCAGAGGACAGAATTGGGAATCTACTTGATAATTCTCCACTGCACCACTAGGAAACTATTCTTTCTATGCTATCAAAAAGAAATCTAGAGCTAAGAAAATGTTTTATGCTAAATAGGGACTAATGCCGATTGCTAGTCTTCTCTCCCTGTTATCTTACAGGATTTTGTAAAAGAAAGAGACCTGAGAGACCTTCATTTTACAGATGAAGAAGCTGGGATCTAGAAATTTGACATGATTTACTCAAGATCATTAGAAGTACTAAGGGAAAATCTCATGAATTTCTTTGGATTTCATGTTCCTTCTCTATAAGGAAAAGGTTGGAGTAGATGAACTCTAGTGATCCTTAGGGAAGGGTAAATTAATTTAGGGAATGAGTTGATTCTAAATGAACCAGTGCTTTATTCCTTAATCGGTCTAGCAGAAAGCATACTCAACGCAATCACAGATTTAGAGCTAGAAGAAATCAGAGGCCATCTCATCCAGTTTCCCATTTTCCCATTTTATATATGAGGAACTGAGTTGCAAAGGGGTTAAATAATTTTCCCAGGATCACACAGTCAGGATTTGAACACAAGTCTCCCTGAATCTGAGATCAATTCATTATCCACTATAGTGCACCATGGGCCAAAAGAACCATGACAAGGACAGTTCAAATTCTTGCTCCATAATGTTGTCCACACACACATATACTGTAGCAGAAA
>JAJPUD010008644.1:41509-85954 GCA_023553655.1 Myrmecobius fasciatus | reverse complement strand
ACATATATATATGTATATATATATGTGTGTGTGTATATATATGTACACACACACACACATATATATATGTCTATATATATCTATAATTTCAACTTTAAACTGTTTACATTGCTGGATAGCAAAATTATATCTGTAACTCTTGCAAACTGTATCTGTTATTGGGGCAGACAGAAGGAGACACAACATGGACTGAGGATGAGGTTGTGAATGGACTCTGATATGATGATGTCAAAAAAAATAACATTAAGAGGTGAGAAAAGGTCTGTATTGGAAAAAGAGGAAAGGGGACCTATAATGGGACAAATTAGATATATGAAGAAGCACAAAAGACCTATTACAATGAAGAGAAAGAAAGGAAGAGGATGAGCATTATGTGAAACTTGATTTCACCAGTTCTGGCTATAGGAGGTAATAACTTAATTATTCAATTGCATATAGAAATTTATCTAACTCATAAAGAAATAAGAGGAGAGGGGGCAACTAGGTGGCACAATGGATAGAGCACCAGCCCTGAAGTCATTAGAACCTGAGTTCATATTTGGCCTCAGACACTTACCACTTCCTAGTTTTGTGACCCTGGGCAGGTCACTTAACCCCAATTGCCTCAGGAAAAAAAAAAGTAGGAGGTGAAAAAAAAAGAAGAAAGAAAAGGCAGATAGAAGAGAAAGAAAGGAGGGCAGAAACACTATGAAAAAAGATAAGAGAAAAAGGAAGGTGATACAAGTTAAGGTAGTGGGTACTGGGTTAAAAAACACTATTAAGAGAAGGGTTATGAAAGATAAGGTAGTAGATGGATTGGTTAAAAACAAGACAAAACAGCACTACTAAAGACAGAGTGAAAAGAAAAATCAAAAGTATAAACAGGAGCGAACATAGAATAGAGGGAAATACAGACCTGGTAATCATCACTGTGAATGTAAATGGGATGACTCTCCCATAAAATGGAAATAAATAGCAGAATGGATTAAAAAACAGAATACAACAATATATTGATTACAAGAAACTCATTGGTCAGAGAAAGAAACATGCAGAGTAAAGTTAAAAAGGTGGGAAAGAATTTATTATGCTTCAGCTGAAGTAAAAAAAAAGCAATTAGCAATTCTGATCTCATATAAAGCAAAAGTAAAAATAGATCTAATTAAAAGAGATAAAGAAGGAAAGGAGAGATGAATAAAGTATACAGTTAACAAACAATGTGTTAGTAACAATACTGAATGTATATTCACCAAGTGATAGAGCAGCTCAATTTCTCAAGAAGATTACAGGAAGTTAAAGGAAGTTACAGGAAAAAAAAAAGACAGCAAAACTACAGAAGTGGGGGAACTCAACCTTCACCTCTAAGAATCAAACAAACTGAACCACAAAACCTAAACATAATAGCTCTCTGGAAAAAGTTTAATAGGGACAAAATGGAATGCAATTTTTTTGGTGATACATCTTGCCTGGTGTCAGATCAAGGGAAAGCAAAAACATCTAATTAAAAGAGATAAGGAAGAAAATTATATTTTACTAAAGGGTACCATAAATAATGAAACAATATCAATACTAAAATATATGTACCAAGTGGTATAGAATCTAAATACCTAGAGCAGAAGTTAAGAGAGTTGCAAGAGAAATTAGACAAAAAAAAATATATTATTGGGGAATTTCAACCTTGCTCTGTCAGAAATAGATAAATCGAACCACAAAATAAATAAGAAAGAAGTTAAGGTGGTAAAAATAATTTTAGAAAAGTTAGGTGTCAGACTTTTGGAGAAAATTGAATGGAAACAGAAATGAATATTCTTTTTCTCAGTACTATGTGGATGCAAAAACTGATCATGTATTAGGGCATAAAAATCTCAAAATCAAATACAGAAAGGCAGAAATAGTAAATGCATCTTTTTCAGATCATGATGCCAAAAAATTACATCTATAATAAAGGATCATGGAAAAATTGACCAAGAATTTATTGGAAATTAAGTAATCTAAATACTAAAGAATGAGTGGTTGACATAACAAATCATAGACACAATTGAAAATTATCTACAAGAGAATGACAATAATGGGATAACATATTGAATTTTATGGGATGCAGCCAAAGCAATTCTCAGGAGAAGTTTTCTATCTCTAAAGGCTTACTTGCATAAAAATGAGAAGGAGAAGATCAATGAATTGAACATGCAACTAAAAAAGCTAGAAAAAGAACAAATTAAACCCCAATTAAATACCAAATTTTAAATTCTGAAAGTAAAAGGGGAGATTAATACAATTGAAAAAATATTATTGAACTAATAAACAAAAAAGAGTTGGTTTTATGAAAAAAAGATAAAACTTTAGTTAATTTGATTAGAAAAAGGAAAGAAGAAAATCAAATTGTTAGTATCAAAAATGAATAGGGTGAACTTTCCAGCAATGAAGAGGAAATTAGAGTAATAATGAGGAGCTGTTTTGCCTAACTGTATGCCAATAAATCTGATAATCTAAGGTAAATGGATGAATACTAATAAAAATATAGACTGCACAGATTAACAGAGGATGATTAAATAGTCCCATTTTAGAAAAAAAAGTATTTGAAGAATCTTCTAATCAATTCCATAAGAAAAAATCACCAAAGGCAGATGGATTTAGATGAGAATTCTACCAAACATTTAAAGAACAATAAATTTCAATACTATGCAAACTATTTAGAAAACAGGGAAAGTAGGTTTTGTTTGTTTTTATGACACAGACATGATGCTGATATTTAAACCAGGTAGGGTCAAATTATAGACCAATCTCCCTTATGAATATTTATGAAAAAATCTTAAATAAAATATTACCAAAGATATTACAGCATGTTATTCCCAATATAATACACCATGACCAAAGAGGTTTTATACTAGGAATGCAGGTCTGGTTCAATGTTAGAAAAACAATTAGCATAATTGACTATATCAATAACCAAACTAACAAAAATCATATGGTTATCTCAATAGATGAAGAAAAAGCATTTGACAAAATCTAACACTCATTCCTATTTCTAATATTAGAGAATATAGGAATAAATGGAGTTATCCTTAAAATGATCAGTAGCATCTATTTAAAGCCATCAACAGGCATCATATGCAATGGGCATAAACTAGAACAATTCCCAATAATAGCAGGGGTGAAAAAAGATTACCCAGTATGACCTTTAATATTCAATATTGCATTAGAAATGTTAGTTTTGGCAATAAGAGAAGACAAAGAAGTTAAAGGAATTAGAGGAGGTATTAAGGAAACCAAATTATCACAGAATCCTAGACAATCAACTAAAATACTGCCAGAAATAATTCACATTAGCAGAGTTGCAAGATACAAAATAAATCTACATAAATCATCAGCATTTTTATATATAACCAAAGTCCAGCAGCAAGAGATATAAGAAAATTCCATGTAAAATGCCTGTAGATAATATAAAATATTTGGGATTTTACCTGCCAAGAGAAAGTCAAGAACTATATGAACACACTTAGAAAACACTTTCCACACAAATTGTAAGATATGATCAATTAATATCAAGTCCTCATGTGAAAGCTGATTTAATATACTAAAAATGTTGATACTATCTAAATTGATCTACTTATTTACTGTCATACCAATCAGCCTCCCAAGAAAATTTTTTCCAAAGCTAGAAAAAAATCATAACAAAGTTCATCTGGAAAAACAAAAAGTCAAGGATTTCAAAAAAATGAATGAAACAAATAAAAATGAAGGTGGCCTAGGTGCACCAAACCTAAAACTATATTATAAAGCAGTGGCCATAAAAAAATATAGTATTGGCTAAGAAACAGAGTAGTTCATTAGTGGAATAGGTTAGGTTTAGAAGACACAATAATTAATGATTATTTTAATCTAGTGTTTGATAAATACAAAGACCCTAGTTTCTGGAATAAAAACTCCTTATTTCACAATAACTGCTGGGAAAATTGGAAATTACTATGGCAGAATTTAGGCATTGACCCACACCTAACACCCTATACTAAGATAAGGTCAAAATGGGTTTCTGATTTATCACATTAAGAGTGATATTAAAAGCAAATTAGAGAGGCAGCTAGGTGGAGCAGTGGTTAGAGCACCAGCCCTGCAGTCAAGAAGACTTGAGTTCAAATCTGGTCTCAGACACATAACATTTCCTAGCTGTGTGACCCTGAGCAAGTCACTTAACCCCAATTGCCTCAGAAAAAAAAGCAAATTAGAAGAACAAAAGGTAGTCCACATCTCTGATTTGTGGAGAAGGAAGAAATTTGTAAGCAAAGAAGAACTGGAGTATATTATGGAATGCAAAGTGTATAATATTGATTATTATGTTAAATTAAATTTGTTTTGTAAAAACAAAGCCAATGCAAACAAGATTAGAAGGAAAGCAATAAACTAGGAAAAATTTTATATTTAAGGGTTCTAATAAAGGCCTCATTTCTAAAATATATCGAGAATTGAATCAAATTTATAAGAATTCAAGCCACTCTTCAATAGATAAGTGATCAAGTGATATGAACAGACAATTTTCAGATGATGAAATTAAAACCATCTCTAGTCATATGAAAAGTTGCTCCAAATCACTATTGATCAGAGAAATGCAAATTAAGACAACTCTGAGGTACCACTACACACCTGTCAGATTGGCTAAAATGACAGGAAAAGATAATGATGAATGTTGGAGGGGATGTGGGAAAACTGGGACACTAATACATTGTTGGTGGAACTGTAAACAGATCCAACTATTCTGGAGAGCATTTTGGAGCTATGCTCAAAAAGTTATCAATCTGTGCATACCTTTTGACCCAGCAGTGTTTCTACTGTGCCTATATCCCAAAGAGATTTTAAAGGAGGGAAAGGGACCCACATGTGCAAAAATATTTGTGGCAGCTCTTTTTTGTAGTGGCAAGAAACTGGATATTTAAAGGATGCCCATCAATTGGAGAATGGCTAAATAAATTATGGTATATGAATGTTATGGAATATTATTGTTCTGTAAGAAATGATCAGCATGATGATTTCAGAGAGGCCTGGAGAGGCTTACATGAACTGATGCTAAGTGAAGTGAGTAGAACCAGCAAATCATTGTACATGACAATAGGAAGATTATATAATGTTCAATTCTGATAGACATGGCTTTTTTCAGCAATGAGATGATTCAGGCCAGTTCCCAAAAGACATCAATGGTAACTTTAGAGATAACATTTCAGTCTTCATGATGAGATACGAAGCAAGATAAGATAAGAGAGAAAAGGACATTAAGGGGTGGCTTATAGATAAACTTCTCAAGAACTTTAGCCATGAAGAAGAAACCATATATAGGATAACATCTACTGCAGATAGATGGATCAAATGAAGGTTGAAAGAATGGACTAAATGAGGTTTGGAGGATGATAGAAGATTCTTTTGGTAAATGCTTCACGTTTGAAATTCTATAATATTTTAATTGTGTATAAATGAGAAACACAGTGGTGTGTGCTCATTAGCTAGAATGGTGAGTTGAGGTGTATGTTGTTGTTGTACAGTCATTTCAGTCATGTGTGATTCTTGGAAAAATGCTAGAGTGGTTTGACATTTCTTTTCTAGTTCAGTTTCCAGAAGAGGAAACTAAAGCAAACAGGGTTAAAAGACTTGCCCTGGATTGTGCAGCAAGTATCTGGGGCTAGATGTGAACTCCTATCTTCCTTACTACAGGCCTAGTGCTCCATTGACTGTACCACCTCTCCTTGACGCAAGGTTTACTGATTGTATACTAAAAGCTTAATAATAGCCAAATGGCACATCCTTCTTTTAGAAAAAATTATAGACTTATCATTGCATGTGCAAGTTGACAGTACATTTAGCCAGCCAAAAGAGAAAAAGTGAAGGGGTGGTGCAATCTTATGCCTGTGCTACAGAAAATGACAATTATAATCAGAATGATAAGATACAGATCTAGAGATGTTTATAGCTCTGAATATCTGGAAAATCTTTGTCTTTGTCCCCTCAACTGTGCTAACTCTATGAAACTATCCCTCAAATAGCTGGATGGAGAATACCCTTCTGAACTGCTGTACTTTTGTAGATACTATAGTAAATGGGAAAAGAAGAGGAACATTTCCTCCAATACAAACAAAGATTCTCTCATGAGCTAGGTCTTCTAAGTTTGTTTTTTATTTCCTAAATTGTTTCCAACAAATAGGATTATGTCATTTTTTAATCAAATCATGTATGGTCCATAATTTTCCAATGACAATTTGCTTTAGTCTGACTCAAAGAGAAATATATACATTTCCTATAGGATTAATAAGGTATTCTTACTTAAGACACTCATACTTCATCGTCTATGATTATATCCTTAGCATCAAAATAGTTAGACATGGGGATCCACTAGTTCATCACACTTTGTTGTCAATTTTCCTTTTATATTGAATATACTGAGATTACTTCCAACAATGTACATTTTGAGGGGGGTGATTTCTATATAAGTCAATAAAATCCAGCAAAACATTTTATGACATTACACTCATAGCTAGTGTTTACTATATCTTATTGGATTTTTTTAAAAGTGGGCATTTTTGCTACTATATGATTTATGCTCTATTATGTTCAAAATTAAATACAATACGGGCATTGAATAAGAATAATAGTTTTTTTAAATATTTTAAGAGAATAACAATAGATTAGCAAATTGTGAACAAAATACATTTTCAGTTCACACATATTTTAATTATGTTTGTATGTAAGTATAAGATTCATCATAATTGTATATAAAAGAGTACCAGATAAGATAATGGTATATTTTCTCTGAAGGCAGAGTGCATTTTACTATAAATGCATGATAACAGTGAACTTTTAATTACCTGTGATCTCTCATAGAATCACAGTCTTCCAACAAACTGCAGTTTTGTTTTTGGGTTTTTTTTTTTTTTTGGTCCCTAAAACAATGTAATCAAATAAATAGTAAATATTAGCTCTTGGTTATGTAAGTTAAGCATGCTATTTAACAAGTTATTTTGTCATTCTGATGAGCAGAAACTTTGATTTGCTCAACTAATTATACTTATTATTTTAAAATATACCAAGAGCTTTGTGTTATGCAGTTTTATAGGTCATCCGAAAATGTGTCTCCAGAGATAAGTTCAATTCAGATGGGGAATAGACATGTTTGCATAAAATACCCTTGAAAGAAGAGATTGAAGTTTATGTCATGTTTTTTTGTAGCAGTTTTCTGGTTAGAAACACCTCCATAAATGTCATTAGAACTCTCATGACTATATGACTACAGTCTCACTCCAATAATTTTAGACATAAAAATAAAAAGGCTGCAGTATTATCAATAGTCACTAAAATAATAGTTGCTCTGTAAAAAAGTTTGCTCTTTTAATGGGATTTGGGAAAAAATGTGACTTCTCTCTGATTTAAAGGACAAATTTACAATAACCATACACTTGTACAAGTCAAGAAGACAAAGAATACAGAACTTGATTTTATGGGGAGTGGAGTTACGATAGTGCCTTAAGAAAGATACCAATGTTTATCTTTGGGAGGTATCCAGAGAAGAAAAAAACAAGAAAAAAACAAACAAAACAGATCAAACTTTCTGTATAGAGAAGTTAATGAAATATTTGAAACTAGTTTATTGAGCTATTATAGACTGGTTCTTTGTAAACCATTATGGGAATAGATGTTATTACTAAAAAAGAGAGGACATCTGTCCAAAGTGCTGTCAAGTGTAAAAATGAGTGTAAAAATGTCATGCTTAACAAAATTGCAGATGACACAAACTATGAGAAAAATATCTAAAATGTTTGAGCACAGTCCCTAACAAAAATATTTAACAAATATTTCTTAAATAACTTGTATTGTACATTAAAAATTATTTCAAAAACATCTATATTAAGTTCAGAATCTGAACTTTACAAGTATAAGATAGAAAAAATATACCTAGAAGGTGTTCTTTTAAAAAAGATCTGGGAGCCCAATTTGAGTCAACACATGACTTGAGAATGTGATTTTAGACTAGATTGTAAGGCAAAATTATATAGGAAATAAGAGTTACACTTTATTATGCCTCAGAATGAACCATATTTAAAATATCTTGCCCAGTTGTTGGCAACACATTTTACAAAGGACATTGACAATTTGGAAATATAAAGAATATTGTGACTAGGAAGCTGAGATCTTGCTATGTGAATATCTGTTAAAGGAAATGGAGAAGTTTGGCTTGAAAGTGAAAATATGAAGGATGAAATTTACCAGGATCATGGTTTTTCTCAAGTGTTTGAGGACATTTTAATATAGGAAAGAGAAAAAAAATTATTCTGCTTGTCTCAAAGAGTAAAACTAGAAGCTATGGCTAGAATTTCCAAAGAGATAGGTATAAACCTGATTTAATGAAAATTACATAACTATTAGTACTGTCCTAAAATGGATAATGTTAAACCAAATATGAGAAGAAATGATATGCCTTCAGTTAGTATTTATATCTGTAGTAATAAACCTCCAGTTTATATATCTTATTTATTGGTTTACCAGGTAATTACCAAGTAATATACGTAAAAATGGGAAAAACCTTCAAGGCAGTTAGTCCAGGACCATAATTTTAAAAATGAAGAAACTAGAGCTATGAGAAATTTGATAACTTGCTCAAAGTAACAAAGTTAGATAACTATTAGAGAGTGGGTTCTGAGCTGAATTGTTTAATCACTACTGCATGCCCCTCAATTAACTCATTGCTTAGAAGACATCCAAGTAAACACTTAGGAAGTAATATCACAAAATCTGAAATTCTCTTTATTCTTTGGCTAATTTTTAACACCCAGGAAAAGGCAGTTATTCCAAACAAAACATTTCAGAATGAGAACTATCTCTAAGTCTGCTCTAATAAAATTTCTCCTTCAGTTTCCTTTTCCTAAGTTCATATTCATTAATTTAATTGAAGAACAAAAAAGACTTCTGATTAACAAGTTTTATAAAGAAAAAAATCTAAAAATAATATCTATGTCAGATAGATATAAACATAATATGATTATATTTACATAAAATTATCTATTAAGTACAATTTAAGATTATATTTATATAATATTATCTTTATGTAAAATTTAAGATTATAATTATATATATAAATTCAAAAGAAAAAATAAAAAATCATAACCAATACAGGCAGCCATTGGCTAAATTTTTGACAACACGTAGACTAAAGAAATTATATGTTGGATTTTAAGAATAGAACCCAAAGTGTTATATATTAAATCTATGCAATTATTTGTTTCAAAGAAAAAAATAAGGAAATAAAAAATCACAACCAATATAGGCAGCCATTGGCTAAATTTTGGACAACACATAGACTACAGAAATTATATGTTGGACTTTAAGAATAGAACCCAGAGTATTATATATTAAATCTATGCAATTATTTGCCATCTATCATTATGAGAATGTCATAAATTTTCTAGCTTTTTTTTCAAGTTTAATTGCCCATAATTTACTTTGATTTTTCAGATCATTTGTGGAATCTTAAAATTGATTAAAATAAGAATGGAATTTGTAATATGCCAAATGTCAAAGTATTTAATTATTCTTATCATTATTTAGATTATGTCCATCCAAGCAATTGTCAAATCAAGGATAATTATTATTTTTTCCTGATAATTTGCATTCATTAGTCATTATTTTTGTTGGTGATAAAACACTTTTTATTATACATAAACTTTTTTTTTAAATGTAGCTTAGTGATTGCATTTTAAAAGTGATTTTGAAAAAGTATATCATCTGCTGAGTGAAATGAGCAGAACCAGGAGATCATTATACACGGCAACAACAGTACTATATGATGATCTATTCTGATGGACATGGCTCTCTTCAACAATGAAATGTTTCAAACCACCTCCAATTGTTCACTGAAGAAAGCCATATACACCCAGAGAGAGGGATGTGAAATGTGGACCACAACATAACATTCTCATACTCCTTGATTGATGTTTGCTTACATTGTGTTTCCTTTATCTGATATATCGTTTGTGTAGACAAGATTTTTCTTGCACAACAATGACAAGTTTGGAAATATGTATACATATATTCGATTTGCCAATATTTTAACATAATTAACATGTAGTGGATATCCTGCCATCTAGGGGAGGGGTGGGGAGTTGGGGGAAAAATTTGTAACGGAAAGCTATGTAGGGGTTGTTGTTGAAGAATTACCCACAAATATGTTATGCAAATAAAATTTAAAAAAAAAAATTTAAAAAAAGTATATCATCCACATGATCTTCTGAATGAAAATCAATATTTAAAACCAGAACATCTAATAGCTGAAAAAAGTTTCTGAAATCATTATCCTAATAAATAGAAATGTATTACTTTTTAGAGGCTTGTCTAACAACCCCACAGTTTTAATCTGCCAAATGATCATCATCCAAAAGAATTTTTTAAGTATTTACACTGACCTGGCTCTATGTAATGACGAAAATGTCAATTATCATATTACATTGACAACTGGATGGGGAAAGATATGAAAATGAATTAGGTTGATGCACAACTGCTGTGGAGTTAAATCTAGCACTGCTCCTTTGTGATATTAATTCATCCTGGGATTCATCTATATTTCCCTGGGTTGACAACTCAATCAATAGCTATATTTCCCACTTGGACAAATCTTAAAGGTATTAGATTATCAATATTTTTATGAAATCTGACACATTTCTTTTGTAATAATAGAGGCTATTTATAACTATAGCTCTGTAAAAATCTTTTTGTAAAGATGTTAATAAGATAGTCAC
Source organism: Myrmecobius fasciatus (assembly GCA_023553655.1). NCBI lineage: Eukaryota > Metazoa > Chordata > Mammalia > Dasyuromorphia > Myrmecobiidae > Myrmecobius > Myrmecobius fasciatus. The sequence goes on along the minus strand of JAJPUD010008644.1, from coordinate 75,212 downwards.
TCATAATGTGCCAATTATTTGAATATCTCCTCCTTGAACACAGAAAAAGAGATTAGATAACCCTTTGAATTCCACATCCTATTAAATGTATAAGGGGGGAAATACCCCATATGATAAGGGCCTAAGTATTGAATAGTATAATTCAATGACTTTTGCAATGTAGGCATCATCAATCCTTATTAAAAGGAGGACAGAATTTTAATGGAACATTATCTCAATCATCATACTAATAATCAAAAAAGGGCTAGCCTTGATTTGTCACAAAGACCTTTATTCAAACCCTACCTATGACACACACTAGCTATTTAACTGGACAAATCACATAATGTCTCAATATCTATAATCAACTCTTTAAAAATATTACAAATGAGTTCCTGGTCTATCTATACTGGTGAAGGATATTGCCATACCAGAGAATCCTTCATATTGATAAAATGCCTTGTCTACTCTAAAAGAAAATGATAATATTATTAGGACTCACAAAATGTCTTAAAGCTTTCAGTGTTCTTTTTTGCATTGTTTATTTGAACCTCACTTGTTCTTGTACTATATATTAATGTTTAACTAATTAAGATAATTAATGCTAAGTACCATTTTCCCTGTTGTGTATTTGAAGAATTTAAATTCATGAAATATAAGAGATTTGTCCATAGTCCAGCAGTGATTGAAATAAGCCAGGCATGACATAATAAAAGCCTTCAACAAATTGATAGAATATCAAAAGACATAAAGGGGTATATTTGAAAATGGTTGCAAAAGTGAAATCAATAGTCCTTGTCTATGGAGTGAATATATGATGAGAAGGTGAGAAATCATGAGAAATTAAGGAAATCACTCATTTTTAAAAGGATAGGGATTTTGACTTTGATTATAATAGGAAACTTTAGTGGTAGTTAGGAGGTAAATAATAAGCTAAATTTTAGACATGTTCTTTTTCTAGTGGACATCCAATAAAGTTCATGTCTTCCCTGACTTCCTAGACTCATTTTATTTGTATGCTTTTAGTTGGAATTGAAATGATACTATAAATCAATTTCCAAAGCAGAAAAAAACATTAGGTATTACTATTCAAATCTTTACATAAATCTTCTTACTTCACTATTTTTAGGGGTGATATGGACAATTGCTACCATTAATAATTTGCTTTATTTCAGAAAAAAAAACTTAAGAAAGTGAACAATTTATGACTTTTTAAGAGCAAGTAAACCCCCATGTCCATATTGTGAAGGATTTATTTAAGAAAGTAGTAATTTCCCCTTATAAAACTATCTGTCAACATTTTTTCTCTTTTCTATTTGAAGTCAAAGTAATGTTAATGACTAAACTTGACCCTAGTGAAAAGTTGAGAAAAATTTAATTTCCTCTGTTCCTTTTATTTTTTTTCTTTATTAAAGCTTTTTGTTTTTCAAAACATGCATAAATGATTCTTCAGCATTAGCCCCTGCAAATTCCCCACTTCACCCACACCCTCCATAATATGGCAAGTAGTCCAGTATATGTTAAATATGGTAGGAATATATATTAAATCCAATATATGCATACATATTTTTTACAATTATCTTGCCACACCAGAAAAATTAAATCAAACCAGAAAAAAGAGAAACAAAATAAAATGCAAGCAAATATCAACAAAACCAGTGAAAATGCTATGTTGTGAACCACACTCAGTTCCCATAGTCCTCTCTCCGGGTGTAGATGGTTCTCTTCTTCCCTAAACCATTGGAACTGGTATGAATCATCTCATTGTTGAAGAGAGTCATGTCCATCAGAATTGATCATAATATAATCTTGTTGTGGCTGTTCATAATGATCTCCTGGTTCTGATTATTACACTTAGCATCAGTTCATGTAAATTTCTCCAGGTCTCTCTGAAATCATCCTGATGGTCATTTCTTGCAGAACACTAATATTCCATAACATTAATATATCATAATTTATTAAGCCATTCTCCAATTGATGGGCATCCATTTAGTTTCCAATTTCTACCCACTACAAAAAGGGCTGCTACAAACATTTTTGCCCATTGAGGCCTTTTCCCTCCTTTAAGATCTCTTTTGGATATAAACACAGTAGAAACAATGCTGGGTCAAAGGGTATGTACAGTTTGATAACTCCTTGGGTATAGTTCCAAATTGCTCTCCAGAATGGTTGGATCTATTCACAGTTCCGCAAATAATGGATTAGTGTCCAGTTTTCCCACATCCCCTATAACATTCATCATTATCTTTTCCTGTCATCTTAGCCAATCTGAGAGGCGGGCAATCTGAGAACTGTGAACGGATCCAACCATTCTAGAAAGCAATTTGTAACTATGCTTGAAAACTTATACAACTGTGCATACCCTTTGACCCAGCAGTGTTTCTACTGGGTGTACATCCCACAAAGTATCTTAATAGAGGGAAAGGGACCCACATATGCCAAAATATTTGTGGCAGTCCTTTTTGTAGTGGCTAGAAACTGGAAACTGAATGGATGGATATCAACTGGAGAATGACTGAATAAATTATGGTATATTAATATTATAGAATATTATTGTTCTGTAAGAAATGACAAACGGGATGATTTCAGAGAGACCTGGAGAGACTTACATAAACTGATGCTAAGTGAAATGAGCAGAACCAGTAGATCATTACATATGGCAACAACAAGCCTATAAAATGATCAATTCTATTGGACATGGCTCTCTTCAACAATGAAATGATTCAAACAAGTTCCAGTTGTTCAGTTATGAAGAGAGCCATATATACCCAAAGAGAGGACAGTGGGAACTGAGTGTGGACCACAACATAGCATTTTCACTCTTTCTGTTGATGTTTGCTTGCATTTTGTTTTCTTTCTTGGGTTTTTTTTTTCCTTCTCGATCCAATTTTTCTTGTGCAAGATAACTGTATAAATATTTATGCATATATTGGATTTTATATATATTCACATATAAAATATGCATTAGATTATCTGCCATCTAGTGGAGGGGTGAGGGGAAAGAGGAAAAAATTTGAAACAGGAAGTTTTGCAAGGGACAATGTTGAAAAATTACCCATGCATATGTTTTGTAAATAAAAATCTTTAAAAAAGAAAAAAAAAGAAATTCCTCTATAATTTTATTTCTCTGTTTTCATCCTACCTGATTTAGGTATCAGTACCATGTCTGTGCCAAAACAAGTAATATGGTAGGCACCTTCATTCCCTATTTTTCAAATACTTTGTATATTATTGGAGATAATTTTTCTTTGAATGTTTGGTAAAATTCACATATAAATCCACATGGCCCTGGGGATTTTTTCTTAGGGAGTTAATTAATGGTTTATTCTATTTCTTTTAGTAGAATGGGGCTATTTAAGTAATTTATTAACTCTTCTATTAATCTGGGCAATCTATATTTTTTTAGGTATTCTTCCATTTTACTTAAATTATCAAATTTAATGGCATAAAGTTGGGCTAAAATAGTCCTGATCATTTTTCTAATTTTCTCTTCATTGGTGGAAAGTTCTCTCTTTTCATTTTTGAGGCCAACAATTTGATTTTCCTCTTTGCTTTTTCTAATCAAATTATCTAAAGGTTTATCTATTTTTTTTCATAAAACCAACTCTTACTTTCATTTGTTAACGCAATAGTTTTTTTTTTTTTGCTTTCAATTTCATTAATCTCTCCTTTTATTTTTAGAATTTCAAGTTTGGTATTTGACTGGGTATTTTTAATTTGTTCTTTTTAAAGCTTTTTTGAGCTGCAAGCCCAATTTATTGATCTTTTCTTTTTCTATTTTATGCAATTAATCATCTAGAGATATAAAATTTCTCCTTATTACCACTTTGGCTGCATCCCAAAAATTTTGCCATTTTGCCTTATTATTGTCATTTTCGTGGATGAAATTATTGTGTCTCTGATTTTCATTATTGAGGATTAGATTATTTAGATTTTAGTCTATTTTCCCCTAGCCTTTTATTGAATGCAATTTTTATTGCATTGTGATCAGAAAAAAATGTCTTTACTATTTCTGCCTTTCTCCATTTGATTTTGAGGTCTTTTTGTCCTAATATATGGTCAGTTTTTGCATAGGTTCCATGAACTGCTGAAAAAAAAACTATGCTCATTTCTGTCTCCATTCAATTTTCTCCAAACATCTATCATGCCTAACTTTTCTAGTATTCTATTTACCTCCTTAACTTATTTCTTATTTATTTTGTGATTTGATTTATCTAGTTCTGAGAGAACCAGGTTGAGATCTCCTACTGTTATAGTTTTGCTGTGTATTTGTTCTTGCAGCTATCTTAACTTCTTTAGAAATGTCCATCCTATACCACTTGGTGCATATATGTTTAGTATTGATATTGTTTCATTATCTATGGTACCCTTTAGCAAGCTATTGTTTCCTGCCTTATCTCTTTTAATTAGATCTATTTTTGCTTTTGCTTCATCTGAGATCAAGATGGCTACCTCTGCTCTTTTTACTTCACCTAAAGGATAATAGATTCTGCTTCAGCCTTTTACCTTTACTCTGTATGTATCATTCTGCATTAAATGTGTTTCTTCTAACAACATATTGTTAGGTACTGGCTTTTAATCCAATCTGCTATCTGCTTCCATTTTATGGGAAAGCTCACTTTATTCACATTTACAGCTAAAATTAATAATTTTGTATTTCCTGCCATCTTATTTACCCCATATTATACTTTTTTCTTTCCTTTGTCCCTTTCCCTCCTTCCCAGTATTTTACATATGAGCACCACTTCACTTAAGGAGCCCTCCTCCTTTACAGCCCCTCCCCCTTCCTTGTACCTTTCCTCTACTATTTCTTTTTTCTTCTATTAACCTCACTCTTTCCTTTTCCTTTTCCCCTCCAACTTCCCAATAAGGTGAGATAAGTTCCTCTGTGAAACTAAATATGCATAATGTTCTCTTTTTGAGGCTAATCTGATGAAAGTAATATTCACACAATTTTCATCCCCCTCCTTTCTTTCCTGAAATTATAATAGGTTCCCTTTTCCTCTTCATGAGATGTAATTTCCCTCTTTTTGCCTCTACTTTCCTCTTTTCCCAGAACAATCCCCTTTCCACCTCTCATTTCTTTTTTATATTATATTAGTAAAATAAAATTATACATGCCCTCTCTATGTATACCCATAACAGATATATTGTTTCTTTTTACTTTTCTATTTTTCTCTTGAGTTCTACATTTGAATATTATTTTTTTTTGTCCAACTCTGGTCTTTTCATCAGAAATAAATGAAATTCACCTTTTTAATTAAATGTCTATCTTCTTGTCTGAAATGAAATGTTCAGTTTAGTGCGGTTTATTCTTGGCCATATTCCAAGTTCTTTTGCCTTTTGGAATATCAGGTCCCAGACCCTTTGATACTTTAAGGTGGAAGCTGCTAGGTCCTGGGCAATCCTTATTGTTGTTCTTCAGTATTTGAATTGTTTCCTTCTGTCTGCTTGCAATATTTTTCTTTGGTCTAGTAGTTCTGAAATTTAGCCACTATGTTCCTTGAAGTTTTCATTTGAGTTTTCATTCAGAAGGTGTTTGGTTAATTCTTTCCACGGCTACTGTGCCTTCTGTTTCTTGGACATCAGGAGAATTCTCTTTGAATTCTTGATACATAATATCCAAGGTTTTTTTGTGTTTGTTTTATTTATTTTTTTTATAATCATGGTTTTCAGGAAGTCCAATAATTCTTAGATTGCCTCTCCTAGATCTATTTTCCAGATCAGTTGTTTTCCCCAAGTAAATATTTTACATTTTCTTCTATTTTTTTGTTTTGCTTGACTGATTATTTATGTCCCATTGGATCATTCATTTCTCTTTGTTTAGTTCTATTTTTAGTTACTTATTTTCTTCATTTACTTTTTTACTTTTTTTTGTATTTTGCCAAATGAATTTTTAAGTGAATTGTTTTATTTTATATATATTTTTCCCATTTCACAATTTCTGTTTTTCTTAAGAAGTTATTTTCTTTTTCCATTTCACAAATTCTGTTTTTCAGGGGGTTGTTTTTTTCAGTTTTGTCAAATCTATTTTGTATGGAGTTATATACTTTTTCCATTTCACTAAGTCTTTTTTGTAAGGGATTTTCTTCAGATAATTTCTGTGTTTCCTTTTCTAAACCCTCCTGCAAAGTTCTTATTTCCTTTCCCTATTCTTCTTTTAGCTCTCTTTTAAATATCCTTTTTAATTCCTTCCAGGAGATCCTTGTGTGATGGGGAACAATTTATATCACCCTTTGTGGCTTCATCTGGAGACAATCTACTTTTAGTGACCTCAGGATTTGAAATTTGTTCCTCTCTTTTACCATAAAAAACTGTCTGTGATCAGAGATTTTTTTTCCTTTTTTGCTCTTTTTTTTTGAAAATGTTGAGGTCTGCTTTTAAGGTAAGGGAGATTGTCCAAGCTTCCTCTACAAGCAGTAGTGGCTGTGCTGGGTCAGTGCATAGTGACTTCTGGTGCTGGGTGGGCGTGCCCAGGTCCAGTGAAATTCTGGTATTTTGGGATTCACTATTGACCTGTAGTGTTTGTTTTGGATGTTTTATTACTTCTCTGCTGACCTACTGGCTTGCAACCAAGGCAGAGTAGCCAAAACTTCTGTAGATTCTCCTTGTAAATTCTCTGATACATGGAACCTACACTACTCCAGAACTGTGTGCTAACTATCCTCAATATCTGTGGTGGCCTGCTTGTGCTTGGCCGACCACCCTCCATGCTTGATTGAAAAAAAAAAAACTTTTCTGGAGATCTTTGAAATTATCTTCTTCTGGTAATTTATTACACTTCCAATATTTGTGGGTTCTATTACTCCAAAACTAATTCAGAGGCTGGATTTGCTGTTAGTCTGAGACTTGTGGGAAGAGCTCAGAAAAAAAAGTGTGTCCTCTCCACCATCTTGGTTTCGTCCTACCCTGCCACTATTTTTTCAAGGGAATGTATGTATGCATGTATGTATACACATACATATCCATATGCACATGTGTGTTTATTATATATGTTACACACACATATATATGTATATAGATACACACACACACACACACATATATATATATATTATATGCATTCAATAATTTTAGCCAAGTGGTTAAATTTCTACTCAAGGTATCTGAAATGAGTTTGATTTTTTTCAGTCATGACTGACTTTTCATGACCCCATTTGGGGTTTTCTTGGCAAAGATAATGGAGTGGCTTGTCATTGCTTTTCCAGCTCATTATACAGTTGAAACTGAGACAAATAGGATTAAGTGACTTTTCCATGGTCACACAATTATTAAATGTCTGAGATTGCATTTAAAACCAGTCTTTTGGATGCCAGGATGAATGTTCTACCCACTGACAATACGTGATGACTTCTGGACAAATTTATGAGATAATTAAAACGCTCAATTACCAATTAGGACACAAAGAATAATATTCTGTTTTTCTCAAACACTAAGATTATATCTATTATCCATGTGAACACAAAACATTATGGAATAAAATTTAATCTTTAAGTTTGTGACTGCTTTATAATTAAAGTCCAAAGGACAATATTTTTCCTGTCATAATATTTTTGTATTTCCATAGGTATGTGGGTGAGAAATAAAGTGTACACCATTTGAAATAAGAATTTTGTCTTTTAACAATTTAAATTAAACAAATATTAGTTCAGAATATTTTGGCTTACAATTATGTGCTTTTAAATGAGGAGATAAATTCAAAGTCATTTTGTTATCTTATTTAGGGGGATAATATTTAATTTAAAATTATTTAAATTTTATAAGTACATATTTTGAAATGCACAAAAAAGAACATGAAAATAAAAATAATAGACACAAATAAAAAGCATGTCAGAATTAAATTCTTTTGCTTTCAGGATATGAAAAGAAACCCAAAACAAAACAAAAAGTGCATAATAAATTTTAACTAGTAGTAAGATTGTTACCATTTGCTTATGGTCTTGAATGTCTTCTTTGTTTATTTAATGATAATTTTTGACATTATTTTTTTACTTGATTAGTTGTAATAACTCATCTCAACAGTCCCATATTTTACTAACAAAGAAAATAAATTTAAAAAATATTCTCCCCTCCTCAAGGACGTAACATTCTGTTGTGGGAGGATAGATATATCACATATTGAGAAACATAATAGAAAATAATTTGAGGAGACAGAGAACACTAATAAAGAGGAAGATCAAAATGGTTCATGGGTAAGATGCAGCTCCTAAACTGAGCCTTGAAGGAATATAGTAAATCTAAAAGGCAGAAGAAAGTAGGGCATTGATTTCAAGTTAAGAGTATATGTAGGGTAAGAAAGGGGAGTAGTATGCCTGTGGACACATGAAAAAAGATGGAATGTTGACTTGAGTGAATAGTTAATGGGACAACTGAGCTGTAATATCAAGTTTATTTAAAATAATATTATGAAGTAATCCTGCAAAGATATATGGAAGTCACTGTATGAAGAAGTGTAAATACTAGAGTGAGTAGTTAGTGTTGTAATGCTCTGACAGTGGCTAACAAGGATTGGACATCTGAGTCCTAGGCTGGACTCAGCCTTTCATTCTTTTCTAGTTCAGACTTGTTTTAGCTGGAGTATTAGAGTTTCCCCAGGGAGAAAAAAAGGAACTTAATCTTGAAGACAGAAGAATAAAGTCATTTTGGACTAGTACAGATTCCTAGTTCATGCCTCAAGCTAAACCTTTCCAGAGCTGGAATAAGTATAAATCAAGTGGTTGTTACTTTCCTCACTCTGGGAAAAAAAAATATATATATATATATATATTTAAACCCTGTATGAAGGAAAGAAATATGACAGAAATCAGACATGAAAGAATGATGGGGGGTGGAGGTTAAGTTGGTATCACCCTGATACTTTCCTTAGAGACCCCCCTTCCATCCTGCCCTCTTTCATCTGTCTCCTAAATTGACATAACTCAGAAGAAAATGAAGAGGGAGTTACAACTGCATACTGAGGTATTAATATATTGGGTTTATTGATATGCATTTAGAGCTGTATTAAAACCAGGTAGCTATAGATTAGTGCCAACTTTACCCATATATGCAGGAGGATTGGACAGGAGGGGGAAGATAAACTTAGAAGAAAAGATCTAAATTACGGAGGATTTAATAGACTTGATTTGGATTTTGCCAGTATAAATTGAGTATTCAAAAACATTTGCAATAGAGGCAAATATTTAATAAGTTGTTTAAAGATTTCTGAGATAAAATATAACCAAAAAGATTCCAAGTAAATACCTGTGGCTAATACCACAGAGGAGCCATCCAAATTGCCAACATGTATTTATCACAACATAATATGTAATAGGGACCATGCTAATCTAGATAGTGTTATCAACATAGTCATGATGAATTTTAGGTACTAATGGCTCATGTAGTTGATAGAGATGCTCAATTAGTAATTACTGTTTTGGGACACTGAAGGGAGAATTGGGTTTTGGTCTAGAAAGATTTAAACATTGTATTGCAAAAAAAATTATGGTCAATGCAAAGTGACAGTATCATCAGGAAAGAAAGAATCCAGGTTAAAGCCTTGAGAAATATCCAAGTTTAAAGGCAAGAAATAGCTGGTAATCTAACAAGAGAAACTGAAAGCATTGTTCAAGCAGGTAGGATAACTAAGTTGCACAGCATCCAAGGAAAGTGAAAATGATACATTTTTATATGGCACCTATGTGCCAGACACTGTGATAAGGACTCTTTTGCAAATTTTATCTCATTTCATTACATACTGATAAAAAGAATTTTCAAATGTAGGAGATCAGTCCTATCATTATCCCTATTTTGTAGTTAGTAGAACTGAGACAGAGATTGAATGACTTGCTCAATGCCATAGAGCTGGTGAAGATCTGAGGCTGAATTTGAACTCAGATCTTCTAGATTCCAGGAACTCTATCCATTGAACCACCTACCTCACATAGGAGAAAAGAACATCCAGGAGTAGGTGTGATGAGTACAATGAAAAGCTGTAAATGTAGAGTGTTTGAAAAAAGCTATTGAATTGAAAAGATAGGACATCAAAGTAATTTGATTTCAGAGGAATTTCAGTAAAGGGTTAGGGTTGTAAATGAGACTCAACCTAGACATAAATGAGGTGAGAACAGAAAGAATAAGAAATATAGATGAAATTTTCTGGATATGAAAGATTGTGTGAGAAGATATACAATGATGGCTTAAATTGATATAAAGAACTAGAGAAAGGTTTTAATTTTGATTTAGAATATAGGTTAATCTATGAATATAGCAGACATCAAGGCACAAGATACTGCATTAAGAAAGATTACAGATGATGAAGAAAAAAAAAGATGGATGAGATACAATTTGAAGGGTTGGTCCTGACAGAAAAATGGGCCTCTTTTTTTGGGGACTGGAATAATGAAGGACAGTGTAAAGAGTTTTATATTAACATATATGAATAGGAGAAACACATAAGAGAGAAACTATTTTCTTTTTAAAGTAGAAAGTAATACTATATTTTGTTCTTTTGTTTCTGATTTCTTCACCTTGCATTATGTCATATATAATTCATATATAGCCCAGAATCTGAAAGCTGATATTTTCTTTCTTTTTCAAGGACCCAGGCCTCAATACCATTTCTCTATACTATGTTGTCTATTGTACCTGTCCCTTTTTCACATATTTCTAGCTTTACTCATTGTGTTATCATTCCTATAAGAATTAATTCTGTTCAAAGGCAAGCATTTTTTTTGTTTGTCATCCTAGAATTTCTGCCAGTATTTGGAAAAAAATATAAATCAGAAAAACAAACATAGTACAGTTCTGGAAATTATAAGTAAAAATGTATTAGAAATTTGTAAACAAGACAAAATAGACATTAAAAGAATATTACAGTAACCTTCAGAAAGAAATCTCAAAATAAAAACTCCCAGGAAGATGTATCCAAATGCATGGCTTCTATTTCAAATGAAAGAAAATAACCTCTAAAAAGATCTAAAAAGAGTTCAAATAAGATTCCAAATTTCAAAATTATATGTAATTTTAGCATTTTCCAGCATAAAGAAAAACAATGAACTTGCAATATGTTATTCTAAAAGGCAAAAATGGAATATTTATAACCAAAGAAAATCTATACTGAAATATTAAATGTAATCCTACTTACCCTAGGAGGGTTGAGCAGTGCAGAGTCAGGGAGGAGAGTGGGGATTAGCCATTGGCCTTTAATGTAACAGGATATTTTTAAGCATTCCTGATGAAAAGACTGCTACATAATAGACATTTTTAAATGAAAATACAAACACCAAGTGAAACATAGAAAGATAGCTTATTTGTATTATTGAAACAGAATTATAAGAATGAAATATTTATAATTGAATATGAAGATAAGAAAAATATCTTCTAGGGATTATATTTTTAATATCATGAATAAAAATAAAAATGAGTAAATTGCAGAATGATGCTAGAGTAGGTCAAAAAAATTTCAAGTTCTCAAAATCTCCAAGATTTTCCCTACAAATAAAACAAAATTCTACATCAGGACAAATGTAGACCAGTGAAAAATAAATAAAACTTGGGGCAGAAAAGGAATCCTCCTGGGACAAAGGGAGAAAATCTGAAGAAAGACTCCAGATAAGAGATTTGGCAGTATAAATAATTCCAAGGTAGTTCTGTTGATAAAGCAAAAGTAAAACTGGGACTAACTGAACTCAAGGAAGTATCAACCCCAACCACAGAAACTTTTACCTCCTCCAAAATATGGGGATTCTGGAGAGTAGCTTGAAGGGACTTCTCATGAGAAATGTGAAATCCTGCTGTGCTTCTGAGAAACAGCTCTAGGGTAGAAGGGAATAGTAAAGAGTGAGTGCAGAAGTGGGATAGGGAAGATATTGGCTACAGGCATGTAAAGGAAGTTGGAGTTCTTGGTTTTGAGCTCCAAGCCGGAGAGAACTATTAGAATACCTGATGCCAGAGACACCATCACCGCCACCCCAGATGTAGAAGTGATTATGATAAAAAGTTTTATTTTATAAAATGAGCAGGCAAAGGACAAAGGACTCAACTATAGAAAATTATTGTAGAAATAGGGAATAGGGTTCATCTTCAGAGGAGGATAGTGAAATAAAAAGCCTCTCATACCTTCAAAAGTAATGCTCAATGGTACCTATCCCCCCCAAAAAAAACAATCACAGAAATACTCAAAAAGACTTTTAAAACCAAATGAGAAAGATTGAGGAAAATCTAAAAAGAATCAAAGAAAAAAAGAGTATTTATGAAAAGAAAGTCATATTAGAAAAGAACTAGTATATATATTATATATATATATATGTGTGTATGCAATATACATATATATGGAGAGAGAGAGAGAGAGAGAGAGAGAGAGAGAGAGAGAGAGAAACAATGAAAGAATAGAAGAGAATGTGTGGCATCTCATAAAAATGATAACTGGAGAACAGATGATAAAGAAGAAAATATAATAATAATTGGACTACTTGAAAGTTATACCCAAAAGAAGAATCTTGATAAAATAATAAAAGAAACAATCAAAGAAAAATATATTGAAATTATAGAACAAGAGGGAAAAGTAGAAAAAAATACACCAATCACCATCTGAAAGAGATCATACAAAGAAACCATGCAGAAAAACCACTGCTAAATTCTGAAATCTCCAAATCAAAAAAAAAGTTCTACAAGCAAGGACAACCAATTTAACTATGCTGAAGTTGCAATTACAGTCACACAAGACTTATCAGTGGCTGAAATAAAAGACTACAGGTTATTAAATATTACACATTGATAATCAAAGGAAGTAGGGTTTTGGCCAAAAATATTACTTCCAACAAATAATATTTAATTAAAATCATTCCTTAAAAATAGTTTTGGCAAAATGCAAAGAAAAATAACTCCTTGAAAAAGGAATTGGTAAAATGAAAATGGAAAACAATTCCCTAAAACTTAGAACTGGTAAAATGGAAAAAAATCCAATAAACAAAACAATTAATTTTAAAGCTCAATTGGCCAATTGTAAAAGGAGGTAAAAAAGCTTATTGAAGTAAATAATTCACCAAATATCAGAATGGAACAAATGTAGGCAAATAACTCAATTAGATATCATGAATCAGTCAAACAAACCCTCCCCAAAAATGAAAAAAAAATAGAAGAAAATGTAAAATACCTCATTGGAAAAACAATTGACATGGAAAATAGATCAAGGAAAGACAATTACTGGACTAACTGAAAACCACAATGAAAAAAAAAAAAAAGATTAGACAATATCTTTCAGGAAATCATCAAGGTAAATTGCCCTGGTATACTAGAACCAGAGGGTGAAAGAGCCATTGAAAGAATTCAGCAATCACTTTCTAAAAGCGACCCCAGAATTCAAACTCAAGTCACATTGTATCTAAATTCCAGAATTATCAGATTAAGGAGAAAATACTGCAAGAAGCTAGACAGAAAGAATTTAAATATTGAGGAGCCACAACTTCTAACAGGTTCCACGTTAAAGCATCAAAGGGCCTAGAATATGATATTCCAGAGGGCAAAGTAGGATGTCTATAGCCATCCTCAACTTTCCAGAAAAATTAATCATTTTCATTCAGGGAAAAAGATGGACATTCAGTGAAGTAGGGCATTTTCATTTATTTTTGATGGAAGCACCAGAGCTGAACAGAAAATTTCATGTGGATTTATTATGTATCCTGCAACTTTGCTAAAGTTGTGAATTGTTTCTAGTAATTTTTAGTCGAGTTTCTAGGGTTCTCTAAGTATACCATCATGTCATTTGCAAAGACTGATAATTTGGTTTCATCATTACCTACTCTAATTCCTTTAATCTCTTTGTCTTCTCTTATTGCCAAAGCTAACATTTCTAAGACAATATTAAATAATAATGGTGACAGTGGGCAGCCTTGTTTCATTCCTTATCTTATTGGGAATGGTTCTAGTTTGACTCAATTACTTGTCATTTTTGAGACTAACAATTTGATTTTCCTCTGTCCTTTTACTAATAAAATTAACTAAAGGCTTATCTATTTTGTTTGTTTTTTTTTTTCATAAAACCCACACTTAGTTTTATTTATTAATTTAATAGTTTTCTTATTTTCAGTTTTATTAATCTCCCCTTTTATTTTCAGAATTTCCAATTTGGAATTTAATTGAGGGTTTTTAATTTGGTCTTTTCCTAGCTTTTTTAATTGTAAGCCTAATTCATTGATCTTCTCTTTCTCTGTTTTATGCAAGTAAGCATCTAGAGATATAAAATTACCCCTTATAACCACTTTGGCCGTATCCCACAAATTTTGACATGTTGTCTCAATATTGTCATTCTCCTGGGTGAAATTATCGATTGTGTCTATAATTTGCTTTTTCACCCATTCATTCTTCAGGATTAGATTATTTAATTTCCAATTAATTTCTGGTCTGTTTTCTCCTAGCCTTATAGTACATGTGAGTTTTATTGCATCATAATTTTAAAAAGATGCATTTACTATTTCTCCTTCTCTGCATTTGATTTTGAGGTTTTTATGCCCTAACACATCATCAATTTTTGTATAAGTTCCATGAACCCCTGAGAAAAAAGCATACTCCCTTCTATCACCATTCAATTTCCTCCGATCTGTCATACATAACTTTCCTAACCTTTTGTTTACCTCTCTAACTTCTTTCTTATTTATTTTTTGGTTTGATTTATGTAATTCTGAGAGAGAGAGAGGTTGATATCCCTGACTAGTATTGTTTTACTATCTATTTCTTTTTGCATCTCTGTTAGTTTCTCCTCTAGAAATTTGGATGCTATACCACTTGGTGCATATATGTTTAATATTGATACCGCTTTATTGTCTATGGTACCCTTTAGTAAAATATAGTTTCCTTCCTTATCTCTTTTAATTAGATCTATTTTTGCTTTTACTTGATCTGAGATAAGGATTGCTACCCCTGCCTTTCTTTGTTCACATGAAGCATAGAAGATTCTGCTCCAGCCCTTTACCTTCACTCTGTATGTATCTTTATGTTTTAGATGTGTTTTTTGTAAACAACATATTGTAGGATTCTGGCTTTTAATCCACTCTTCTATTTGCTTCCATTTTATGGGAGAGTTCATCCCATTCACATTCACAATTAAAATAACTATATCTGTATTTCCTGCCATCTTGTTTACCCAGTTATGATTTTCTTTTCCCATTCCCCTCTCTTCCTTCCCCCTCCCCAGTAATTTTTTTTGATGACCACCTCCCACCAATAGTCCCCCCCTTTAGAATCCCTCCCTCCCCTTTACACCTTTCTCCTAATCCTTCTATTAGTCTATCCCTTTCCTTTCCTCCTTTCCCTCCCACCTTCCCACAAGGAGGGTCAGGCCTTTCTTTGAAGCCAATTGTGCCTGATATACTCTCTTAGAGCCCAATTTAGTGAGAGTAAGGTTTACTCAATACTCATCTCCCTCCCTTCTTTCCCTTAATTATATTAGATCTTCTAGTCTCTTCATGAGATTTTGCCTTATTTTACCTCCTTTTTTTTACTTTATTTTGCCTCCTTTCCCCTTTTTATCAGTATAATATCCCTTACACCTCTAATTTCTTTTCCATTATTATCAAATAATGGATTTATTTATCAACGTGAAATCAAATTATATCCCCATTCTGTAAGGATACCCATAGTAGAAATATAGTTCTCGAGAATTCTTTCCTTTTTACCTTTTTATGCTTCTCTTGAGTTCTGTATTTGGAGGTCAAATTTTTTGTTCAGATCTGGTCTTTTCATTAGAAATAGGTGAAATTCTCCTGTATCATTGAATGATCATCTTCTTCCCTGGAAGGTAATGCTCTTTCTAGCTGGATAACATATTCTTGGCTGTAATCCAAGTTCTTTTGCCTTTCAGAATATCTGATTCCAGGCCCTTCGATCCTTTAATGTGGAATCTGACAGATCTTGTGTAATTCTAATTACAGTTCCTCAGTATTGAACTGTTTCTTTCTAGCTGCTTGCAATATCCTTTCCTTGGTGCGATAGTCCTGAAATTTGGCCACGATATTCCTTGGGGTTTTAATTTTGGGGTCTCTTTCAGGAGGTGATCAGTGAATTCTTTCAATGCCAAGTTTGCTTTCTGGTTCTAAAACATCAGGGCAATTATCTTTCATGATTTCCTGGAAGATAGCATCAAAGTTCTTTTTTTCATCGTGGCTTTTAGGGAGTACAATAATCCTTAGATTGTCTCTTCTCGATCTGTTTTCCAAGTCAGTTGTTTTTCCTAGGAGATATTTCTTATTTTCTTCTATTTTTTCTTTTTCCATTTTGCCAATTTTATTTTTCAGTGAATTGTTGTCTTTTTCCAATTCACCATTTTTATTTTCCAGTGAATTGGTGATTTTTTTCCAATTCACCAATTTTGGTTTTCAGTGAATTGTTGTCTTTTTTACAATTCACCAATTTTGTTTTTCAGTGAATTGTTGTCTTTTTCCAAATCACCAATGTTTTTTTCCCAGTTATTCACATCTCTGTTGTAGGGCGTTATTTTCTCCTTGCACTGATCTCAATACATTTCCACATTTTTCTTCCTGCAGTCTTCCAGGTAAACCTTCTGAAAAGGGGACCAGCGCATGTCTGCCTTTGTGACTTCCTCTGGGATCATTTTCAGAACCTCAGGATCTGGGGACTGCTCTACTTTCTCTCCATAAAAGCTATCTATGGTGAGAGCTCTCTTCTGCTTCTTGCTCATGTTTTTGAGCTGAGGTCTAATTCAGAGCAGGGAATTCTGCAGACATTTTTATTTGCCCTGGGGCAGGTCGCCGAGTTGACTTAAGGTGCGGGGATGGTCGGGCTAGATATGCACTAAGACCACACTTTCAGCTGCTCTCTATCCACCCTTTCCCAAAGGCAGATCTGCCAAAGTACCTGCCCCCAAGCAGAGCTCAAGACTCTCCCAGGGACTTCCTGGGAGCCTAAAATCTGCTGCTCTGTGCCAGCTCTGTCTTTTGCCCAGGGTGCGCTGGTTTCTGATTGTGGCCAGCTGCTGATCCCTTGCACATCTGAAATTGAACTTCTCCAGAGTTCTTTCAAAATATGTTTTTGATAGAAATGCGTTGTTCTCCAAGTGTTTGATGGAGCCATCACTCCAGAAACAGTTCGGAGGCTCAATTTGTCTGTGTCTGAAGGAAGGTCTCAGTAGCTCACAGAGAATGATGTCTGCAGTTCACCATCTTGGCTCTGCCCTCCCTTTAATTTGGTATTTAATTGAGTGTTTTTAATTTGTTCTTTTTCTAGTTTTTTTTAATGATAAGCCCAATTCATTGACCTTTTCTTTCTCTATTTTATGCAAGTAAGCCTCTAGAGATATAAAATTGCCCCTTATAACCGCTTTGGCCGTATGCAACAAATTTTTGTATGTTGTCTCATTATTGTCATTCTCCTGAATGAAATTATTGATTGTGTCTGTGATTTGCTCTTTCAGCTGTTCATTCTTTAAAATTAGAATATTTAATTTCCAATTAACTTTCGGTCCATTTTCTCCTGGCCCTATATTACATGTGATTTTTATTGCATCATGATATGAAAAAGATGCATTTACTATTTCTGCCTTTCTGCATTTGATTTTGAGGTTTTTATACCCTATTATATGGTAAATTTTGGTATAAGCAGCATGAACCACTGAGAAAAAAGTAAAGTCCCTACTGTCTGCATTTAATGTTCTCCAAAGATCTGTTATACCTAACTTTTCTAACTTTTTACCTCCCTAGTTTCTTTCTTATTTATTTTGTGGTTTGATTTATCTGATTCTGAGAGAGCAAGGTTGAGATCCCACACTAGTATAGTTTAGCTGTCTATTCCTTCTTGCATATCTCTGAATTTCTCCCCTAGGAGTTTGGATGCTATACCACTTAGTGCATATATGTTTAGTATTGATATTGCTACATTATTTATGGTACCCTTAAATAAAATAGTTTCCTTCCTTATCTCTTTTGATTAGATATATCTTTGCTTTTACTTCATCTGATATCAGGATTGCTACCTCTGCTTTTTTTTTTTTTTGTTCACCTGAAGCATAATAGGTTCTGCTCCAGCCTTTTACCTTCACCCTGTATGTGTCACTATGCTTTAGATATGTTTCTTGTAGACAACATATTGTTGGATTTGTTTTTTAATCCAATCTGCTATTTGCTTCTATTTTATGGGGGAGTTCATCCCATTCACATTCACAGTTAGAATAACTAATTCTGTATTTCTGGCCATCTTATTTACCCAAGTTATGTTTTTCCCTTTCCTTTCCTCTTTTTTCCTTCCCCCTCCTTTGTATTGTGTTTTTGATTACCCCCTCCAGCAAACAATCCTCCCCCCTTTAGAGCTACACCCCCTTTTTTATTTCTTTCCCATGATTCTTCTAATTTCCCTTCTACTAGTCTATCCCTTTCTTTTCCTCCTTTCCCTCCCACTTCCCTATAAGGAAGGACAAGTTTCTCTGTGAAACCAAATGTGTCTGATATACACTTTTCAAGCCCAATCTGATGAGAGTAAGATTTACACAATGCTCATCTTTCCTTCTTTCCTCCCTTCTTTCCCCCAATTATATTAGGTTTTCTTTGCCTCTTCATGAGATTTTACCTTTTTTTACCTCCATTTTTAAAATCTTATTTTACCACCTTTTCCCTTTATCCCCCAGTATGATAGCCTTTCCCCCTCTGGTTTTCTTTTTCTTATTATCAAAGTAATATCAAATTATACCCCCCAAATTTAAGTAACCTCATAGTAGAAAAAAAGTTTTCAAGAGACCTTTCCTTTTTACCTTTTTATGCTTCCCTTGAGTTCTGTGTTTGGAGGTCATTTTTTTTTTTTGTTGTTCAGATCTGATCTTTTCATTAGAAATAGATGAGATTCATTTATATCATTAAATGACCATCTTCTTCTCTGGAGGATAATGCTCATTCTAGCTGGATAGGTTATTCTTGGCAATAATCCAAGTTCCTTTGCCTTTTGGAATATCTGGTTCCAGGCCCTTCGATCCTTCAATGTGGAGGCTGACAAATCGTGTGATTCTAATTATAAATCCTCGGTATTTGAATTGTTTCTTCCTAGCTGCTAGCAGAATCTTTTCCTTGGTGCAATAGTTGTGAAATTGAGCCATGATATTCCTTGAAGTTTTAATTTTGGGGTCTCTTTCAGGAGGTGATCAGTGAATTCTTTCAATGGTGATTTTTCTTCCTGATTCTACAACCTCAGAGCTGTTTTCTTTCAGGATTTCCTGGAAGATAGTGTTTAGATTCTTTTTTTTTCATCACAGCTTTCAGGAAGTCCAATACTCCTTAGATTTTCTCTCCTAGATATATTTTCCAAGTCAGTTGTTTTTCCTAGGAGATATTTCATATTTTCTTCTATTTTTTTTTCATTTTTTTTGTTTTTGTTTGATTCTTGAAGTCTTACTGAGTCATTCACTTGCATTTGTTCAATTCTTATTTTTAAAGTGTTGTTTTCTTCAGTTACCTTTTTTAGTTCCTTTTGTAACTGTCCAATTTGTTCATTGCATACTTATTCCCTTCACCAATTTTGTTTTTCAATAAATTGGTGTCTTTTTCATATCTCTTTTGCAGGGCATTATATCCTTCTTTTAGGTCATTATATCCTTCTTGCACTGATCTCACTTTATTTTCCCATTTATCATCCAGCTTTCCTTTGAGATTCTTTATGCAATCTTCCAGGAAGGCCTTTTGAAAAGGGGACCAGATTGTATCTCCTTTGATTGCTTCCTTTGGAGTTGCTTTGCCTATTGGAACCTCGGGATCTGGGGTCTGCCCTTCTTTCTCTCGATAAAACCTGTCTTTTGTGAGAACTCTCTTCTGCTCCTTACTCATTTTTTAGAGAGCTTGGGTGTCTGTTTAAGGCTAGAGAAGCCGAGGCTGCAGTAATTTGCCCTGGGTCAATTCCGCTAATTAACTTCTGGTGCTGGGCCGGTGGGGCTAGGACTTTGCCCAATTTACTCCTTGTAAAAGGCAAATCTGCCAGAACACCTGCCCCCAATCAGGGTAGAGAGTCCCAAGTGCCTCAGATACTCCCCAAGTGTTTGGAGTTTGGAGTTTCTGCCACACTGAGCTGAGTCCCACCCAGTTCTCTGTCCTCTGTTTTTGAGCTACACCGTGCAAACTGCCTACCCCGCTACCCAGTTGAAACAGACCTGCTATGAAGTTCTTCAGAGGTAACTGCAAGCAGTGTTTCTCATTTCAAATATTTCTGGATTTGTTGACTTAAAGATCAGTTCAGAGGCTCATTTTATTGTTGATTTGAGAGAAGGTCAGAGGAGGACACAGAGAGTCATGTCTTCACTCTGCCATTTTGGCTCCCCCCTCCCCCCTCCCCGATTTGTCAAGTATTTTAACATAATTAACATGTAGTGGATTTCCTGCCATCTAGGGAAGGAGTGGGGACTGGAGGGGGGAAATTTGTAACAGAAAGCTTTGCAAGGGTCAATGTTGAAGAATTACCTATTTATATGTTTTGCAAATAAAAAGTTTTAATTAAAAAAAAAAAGCTTCAGATGTTGATTCTAGCCAGAGGATTCTGACCAATACAAAAGTAATCCAGATATGATATAAGTGAAGCATCTATATATAAATCACACTCTGAAGCATATCCTTGAACATATCTTAACAGTTTGAAATCCTTAAAAGGAGTTCAAAGAAAGGTAAGGTAGAAAAAGTTGGGAAAAGAAACTGTGAATATGTGGTTTATAGGAAGTATTAATTGAAGAAAATAATAACATATTTATACTATTTCTTTCCCATTCTGTACTATCAAAATGTTTTTATTTGTGCATATTTTCGTGTATGTAATAGTAGCAAAATAATAACTGTATTGAAACATTTTCTTCATCTCTCCAGCATTACCTAGATCCTGGAACTGGATCAACAGAATTTAGAAATATACATGACTACCTGAAATACCTTCAAGGAAGTGAAAACCAAGCATTCATTGTTTATTCTGTTTCCTTGGATATTCTATAGGCATTAACAAGCAGGGATAAAAATCCAAAGCAAGATTACTAGAGACTTGTGTAGGTTTTGCTAGCTGTTGTTGATTTTCATTTACTAGCATATGCAAAATCGTTCATGCTAAAATGCTGCTCTTTTCTTTGGAAATATTTGTCAAGGGACTAACATTCCCCTTAGAAATCTATCCAAATGTAACTGGCAAGGACAAAGCTTTTACAAGGCACTTTTGAAAATCCCATCTGGTATATCATTTTGCAAAGTTTGCATTTTGATGTAAATGCCCAAGATCCTGTAGTATGAATACCTTTTGCAAAGGTCAAATATTGACATCAAATATTAGAAAGAAAGAGCAAAATTCAGTCAATAATCCTTCTGCTCAAGTCAATGAGTATTGACTGTTGGGAAATAAGAGTCAATAAGAGCGACAGACTTAAATGCCTTCTGAGCAATGTATATTAATAAAAAATACACCCAGGAGATACCAGATCCAGTCTAGCAGAAGACAGAGAATCAATATCCCTATGTCCTTGCTCAGATTAAATTCTATTTTTGGTCTATGCTAATTAAAAGCTAACTGAAATGGCAACATTTTCTGTATAGTTAAGATTATGTGTTAAATGATGACAGAAAATATGAAACTACCAGCAATATTGTTTCATAAGTAAGTGAAAAGTTACATCAGTTAAAAGTAGTTGAAAAGTAATATAATTTCTATTTTTATGAAATTATGGAAGGCAGGAAGGAGAGAGGGAGAGAAGGACCTAAAAGAAGAACAAGAGGAGGAGGAGGGAGAGAAGGAGGAAAGGATGAGAGAGAGAAGGAGAAAGAGAGGGAGGAGGAGAAACAAACATTCTTATTCATAAATATTGTTTAAAATATTGTTTAAAAAAAGTAATAGAGGCAGCTAGGTGGTGCAGTAGATAGAGCACCAGCCTTGAAGTCAGGAGGACCTGATTTCAAATTTGACCTCAGACACTAAAACCTTCTAGCTGTGTGACCATGGGCAAGTCATTTAACCCCAGTACCTTCAATTAAAAAAAAAAATAGTATAATGCCAAGTTCATAAACTTTTCACAATGGATCTCAAAAATATTTTAAAGGGGAGAAATGATAGATTGAACTCCATCAGATGTGTACTTAATTTAACATTGTAGATTTTTAGTTGTTTTTCTTTCCTTTTTCTTTTTTTAAATGCATGCTGTGGTCACTGAAAAAGTAATTACTCACTAGATATATAATTACAGTCTTCTAAAAGTCATTTGGTCATAGTTGTGGGGAAAAGCCATGAAATAATTCTGAAAATGCTCATTGCTGATAAATGTGGAAAGTACATATGTAAACAGGTTAATGATGAGTAGAAAAGGGAAAAAAAGGAAGAGAATGGAAGATAGAAGTAAGAAAAGGGAAACAGAAAGGGACAGGGAAAAAGGAAAGAAGGAAGGAAGGAAAGAAGGAAGGAAGGAAGACAGACAGACAAAAATATAAAGATTGGAATCTGTATAACTACTTTGCAAAATTTTATTTTTTAACTCTTAAATCTCAGACTAACTCCTTTAATTCATTCACTTCTTATCTCTTGGTTCTTTACATTTCATTCAAATTCAGCTTAATAATTAGCATATATTAATGCAAAACAAATGCATCCATCCATCCTTATCTGCTAAATATGTTCACATTAAGATATTCCCTTGTTGTATTAGTAATAAATAATAATAATAATAAACATTAACAAATTGAATTAAAGTCTGATCTACATAACTTGATCAATTTGCCAAATTGACTAAGCTCTGTTGCTCAAATTCCTCATCTGCCAAATAGGTAAAATAATGTTTATCTTGAAAAGTTGTTGAAAGGATCAAATAAGACTATTTAGCAAATACTTATTACATTGAAATGTACATAATAACATTTAAATATAGTTTGATCTATAATAAAGATGTATAACTTAATGATATTTAAAAACCATCCAATCAACTCACTTGCTGAATCCCTACTCCCCTGTATTACTTTTCACTCATTGTCATTTCTTTTAGTTTGCCTTAACATTTTCATTCATATTATAAGACAGTTATTCTCCAAATTCTAACATTTGCTCTTTAACCTCCACCAGTTCCATCTTTCTTTTATTCTTCTTAGAAACCTTTCTGGCTATCTTCTCTGTCAATGTCAGTTCTAATAGTTGATTAATTTGGTCATTAATTTTGTTTTTATCTTCTCTTTACCAACTTCAGTTGATTGTCTTTGTATAATTCTTTTTCTTTTTTATGCTGAGGCAATTGGGATTAAGTAACTTCCCAAGGTCACACAGCTAGGAAGTGTTAAGTGTCTGAGGTCAGATTTGAACTCAGGCCTTCCTGACTTCAGGACTAGTGCTCTATCCACTGCTCCACCTAACTGTCCTGTATAATTATTCTTTTATTAACTTTAGATACCTTGAGTTAAAAGTTATTGCCATGCTTAGTGTCCAACTGCTATTTTTCTTTTTTTTTTAAATCTGATACTTTTTTTCATTCTTCTGGTCGATATAATATCTCCTAGAGAAGAAGTGGGGAATCCTGTGTGTAAAGAAAGAGAGAAAGAATTCTTAATGAAAAGACCAGAGTTATGTAGAAACTTTGAAGTACAAAGATAGGAGTCAAGAGAAATATAAAAAGGTAAGCATAGATAAAAAAAAATTGCAAGGGAACAAATAAGGATAAGTTGTTTATCTTCAACTGAACACTTACATCATTATGAGACACACACAGAGAGAGATGCTAAATAGACAAAGTGCATGGGAGTATTAAGAATCTTAGAAGAATGGTAAGGAAAGAGAAAAGACACTAGGATGGAAGGTTAGAAAGGAAGGTTATGAATTTTTTTATAGAAAAGGGTGGCAAAAAAGGAAGCCTGTATGAATGAGGAATGTAGAGAGCCACAGATAGTAGGGAACCCTGGGTGAAGTACAAGACCCTTTAGTCCAGTAAAAGGAATCCTGCTGATATGTCTGGTTTGACTCCCAATCCCCACTAGGGGTGTTTCAGCCTTCTTGAGAAGTTAAGGGGCATGACAATCTGTATTGTAATTGAAGCAGAGTTATACTAAAGTGGTAATGAAACATCACAATAGCAAATTGTTTATGTGGTCCTGCATGTGGAGTATCCTATAATTAGCACATGTATGGTATGCTATATTTTTGTAAGTATATTAAAGTATATAAGGCTGAGAAAATTTTGCATAAATGGACTCCTGTTTGTCCATCTTTGTGAGTTCTGTCCCTTCACTCCTCACCCATGATCAGGATTCAAGCTGGTATAGAAGTCCTCTAGTGAGCAGGTCCACAAATTGGTATTTAAAGCAGGACCCTGGAAAGCAGAGCACACAGCAGCTCAATTGACAAGAACAATGAGAGTTTGGATGATGAGTCCCCGGGACCCAGGAACAGGGTAAGTTTAAAAAAACAAACAAACAAACAAACAAACAAAACCAGGCAAACAGGATGATTCAGTAAGGACTACTCCAGTCACTTTCATTTTTCAGCTGAAATGGGGCAAGTGTTAACAAGAGTCTCCCTCTCAAGGAAAGCATGAAGAATGCTTGGTTAGGTTGATAAAGGGGCAAAGTTTGTTAGTAACTCAGAAGCAGATCACTGAG
This sequence comes from Myrmecobius fasciatus, assembly GCA_023553655.1. NCBI lineage: Eukaryota > Metazoa > Chordata > Mammalia > Dasyuromorphia > Myrmecobiidae > Myrmecobius > Myrmecobius fasciatus. The sequence goes on along the minus strand of JAJPUD010008644.1, from coordinate 50,670 downwards.
TTCTTAGGTACTGTGCAGTGCATGTCTCCATGGTTCTTAAGGGAAGAGAAGTTGGAGCCAGAAATGTGAAGGTAGTGGGAGAACAGTTAACTCAATACTAAAAGGCTATGGGTCCTGACTAAATCCCCAAGGACACAGTCCTTATGTGCAATGTAATAAAATTGGCTTTAAGAAATTCCACATATAAGAAAAATAAAGCTTTTAGCATGGGGTATCAAATTGGGAAGTATGAGATGAACAGACAGGGAAAGAGTGCCTGCAAAGGGTATGGCATATGGGGCAGGGATGGAGATTAGGAGATTGGGGGCATGGTGCTTCTTTTCTCAGCCCACCTTCACTTTTGCTTACATCTATGCATATGCCCTTAGGGTATCCTCCACTTCCTGATCCTCCTCCCTCAACTCCACCTTTGTGGGCAGAAGGAGAGGTGGGAGGGACAGTGACACCATGGGCACTACAACACACCAGATTTGCCCTCCTTTTATGTCCCAATTATAAGATGCATTAGTTAAAACAAGGGAGTAAGGAGGGAATATGTTTGAATTGAGAATGGAAACATACCCTGTGGTTGAAGAAACTGTCCCTAATGAGCCTCTAGGTCAAATCAGAAGACACTCCTTTTAATCTGGGAGTTACCAAAGTTCTGAAAACAGCTTGCACCTTCTATGGGTCTACATTGTTTTATGTTAAGTATCTGTTAGAGAATTTGGCTTATGGAATCCTAACTGCTAATGATTGGAAATCCAGAGCAAAAACAGCACAATCAAACTAAAGTCTTATTCCTTCTATTCTATCTTGTAGCTAGAATCTTGTTGAAGGCCATTAAATGAATAATACAATTATCCGGGATAATGCCTAACAAGATATACATCTTTTATACCAATGACCAAATTAATGTATGCTGTAAAACCATCCCAGAGCGGCAAATTTTATTGGCCACAGTTCCAAATTTTACGCATGGTCCCCTTAAGGGTAGTCCTGCTATTATATGATTGACCATGATTTTTTAAGACAACATTGCTATTTTTATTATATTGCTATGGTCTACAATGAGCAATAAATATTTATTTAATTAGATATGTCTTTTTTCCACATTAAAACATTGTTGCATGTTTACAATCATATAATTCCTCTGTGTGTATCTTGGCAGGTAAACTCCCAAGTATTTTATTTTATTTTTTTTTATTAAAGCTTTTTATTTGCAAAACATATGCATGGGTAATTTTTCAATATTGACCCTTGCAAAGCCTTGTGTAACTAATTTTTTTTCTCTCCTTCCCCCCACACTCTGCACTAGATGGCAGGAAGTCTAAAACATGTTAAATGTTAAAATATATGACCAATTGAATATATGTATACATATTTATGCAGTTATCTTGCTGTATAAGAAAAATCGGATCTACAAGAAAAAGAAAAAACCTGAGAAGGAAAACAAAATGCAAGCAAACATCACCAGAAAGTATGAAAATGCTATGTTGTGGTCCACACTCAGATCCCACAGGCCTCTCCCAGAGTGTAAATGCATATGGCTTTTTTCATCACTGAACAATTGGAACTGGTTTGAAACATCTCATTGTTGAAGAGAGTCACATCCATCAGAATTGATCATCTTATAGTCTTGATATTGCTATGTATAATGATGTCCTGGTTCTGCTCATTTCATTCACCATCAGTTCATGCAAGTCTCTCCTGGACTTTCTGAAATCATCCTGCTAGTAGTTTCTTACAGAACAATAATATTCCATAATATACATATCCCATAATTTATTCAGCAATTCTCCAATTGATGGGCATTCATTCAGTTTCCAGTTTCTAGCCACTACAAAAAGAGCTACCACTAACATTTCTGCACATGTGGGGCACTTAACTTCCTTGGGATATAGGCCCAATAGAAACACTGCTGTGTCAAAGGGTATACACAGTTTAATAACTTTTGGAGCATAGTTCCAAATTGCTCTCCAGAATGGTTGGATCCATTCACAGTTCCACAACAACGTATAACTGTCCCAGTTTTTCCATATCCCCTCCAGCATTCATTATCATCTTTACCTGTCATCTTAGCCAATCTGACAGGTGTGTAGTGGTACCTCACTGTTGTCTTAATTTGCATTTGTCTGATTAATAATGATTTGGTACACCTTTTCATATGACTAAAATACTTTTAATTTCTTCATCTGAATATCTAATGCCATGCCCTTTGATCCTTTAATGTGGAAGCTGAAAGATCTGAGTGATCCTAATTATGGCTCCTTGGTAATTGAATTGTTTCTTTCTAGCTGCTTGCAATATCTTTTTCTTGTTGCTGTAGTCCTGAAATTAGCCTTGATATTCATTGGGGATTTAATTTTGGGGTCTCTTTCAGGAGGTGATGAGTGAATTCTTTCAATGGCTGTTTTACCTTCTGATTCTAAAACATAAAGCAAGTTTTCTTTCATAATTTCCTGTAGTATTCTGTCTAGGTTCTTTTTTTTTTTTTCATCATGACTTTCAGGAAGTCCAATAATCCTTAGATTATCTCTCCTAGACCTATTTTCCAGGTCAGTTGTTTTTCCTAGGAGATATTTCATATTTTCTTCTATTTTTTTTTCATTTTTGTTTGACTGATTCTTGAAGTCTCATTGATTCATTCATTTCTATTTGTTAAATTCTAATTTTTAGTGTATTATTTTCTTCAGTTATCTTTTTTAGCTCCTTTTTAATTGGCCAATTGATTTTTTTTGTTCTTTGCAGTCTTTTTCCATTTCACCAATTTTGTTTTTTAGTGAATTGGTGTCTTTTCATATCTCTTTAGTAGGGCATGATATTCTTTTTGCAATGATCTCATTTCATTTCCCAATTTTTTCTTCTAACTCTTTTTAAGATACTTTATGCAGTCTTCCAGGAAAGCCTTGTGAAATGGGGACCAGATCATATCTCCCTTTGTTTCTTACTCTGGAGTTGCTTTACCTTTATGAAGCTCAGGATCTGAGGTTTGTTCTTTCTCTGTAAAAGTTGTCTATGGTGAGAATTTTTTTTTAATTTTTTATTCATTTTTTTTAAAGCTTGAGTTCTGTTTAATGCAGAGGAGTGGTAGCTGCTTTAATATGCCCTGGGACAGTTGGGCTGATTGACTTTTGGTGCTGGGTTATTGGGACCAGGTCAGGGGTTCTCAGTGGTTTACAATCAACTTTTTACAAAAGGCTGATCTGCCAAAGCACTTGTCCGCAACCAGGCTAATAGGCTCACAGAAACTTCCCAGGTGCTTAGAAACTGCCATGCTCTGGGTCCCAGTCCAGCTTCCTGGCCCTGTCTCCCCATGTTGATGTCTGCACTCAGCAGACTGAAACATACCTGTTCTGAAGTTCTTCCAGGGAAACTTCTTCTGGGAATGTGCTGTACTCCAAATAGTTGTTGGTTCTTTGACTCCAAAACAAGTTTAAAGGCTTAATCTGCTGTTGGTTTGAAAGAAGGTCGGAGGAGGTCTCAGAGAATGGTGTCTGCACTCCACTTTCTTGGCTCCTTGACCATGGTTTTTTTGAAGAAAAAGTTTCTAATATCCCTCTTAAAGGACCTACTATCTTTACAGATGTGTCCAAATGTAACATTTATGTTGTATATTCTCTTGACTTAGTTATAAAAAGAGTAGTCAGAACTTCCTTTCAATCCATTTAGCAGAACTAGTTGTATGCAATTATGCTAGCTCTTACTTATTACCCTGTAGATGCAAATATATATCTGATTTGGCTTATTCAGTAGGTGTGGTATAAAGAATTGCCACAGCCCAAATAAAATTTGTTGCCTCTAACATATTTCAGCTTTTTAAGGAACTTCAGGAACAAGTGATAAACTTCCCACATAAGTATTTCCTCTTGCATGTCCCCTACTGGTCTTCCAGGAATTATTTTTTTTATAGAATTCAAAGGCAGATTGCCTTCTCACCATGTTAGCCAACACTTTTCTATTTCAGGCAGCTCAAGAATCTCAATCTAAGTATCATCAGGCTGCACGAGCTTTACATCTGCAGTTTGGGATAACAAAAAAGGAAGGTAGGAGTATAGTAAAAGTCTGTATGGCTTGCTTCTCTTTCTACACTTCTCCACTCCCTCCAGGGAAGGATCCTTGTGCTTTGAGGCCCAGTGAAATTTGGCAAATGACTGTCACCCATTATAAATCTTTTGGTCCTCTGTCTTTTATCCATGTTGTAGTGGACACCTTTTCAGGATTTACTTTTGCAATACCAGCAAGCAAACGAGATGGCACAAGTAGACAACACTGAGTTCCTTACACAGGCCTTTGCAATTATGGGCATGCCTCAAGCAATAAAAACAGATAATGGATATGCATATACTTCCAAACATGTCACACACTTTTGTGCACAGTATCAGAATTCACACACCACTGACATACCCTTCAATCCTTAAGGACAGGCAATATTAGAGAGGAGGAAGAGAGATACCAAGATGCTCCTCCAAAAACAAAAGAAAGGAGGAGCCACAGGTAATCCTAGAGAACTTCTAAATTTAACCCTTTACACTATTAATTTTTGGTTTATTATTAGGATGCACTGTTTCCAGCAGACAGGTTTCATAACCTGCCAGAAGTGCAGTGTCCATTTCAAGTAGCTCTGGTACCATTAGATAATCTCTAGGTTATGAGAGATCTGGAGAGCAGTGAATAGAGGGGACCAGAGAGACTACCTGCTTGGGGCAGGGTTTGCTTGTCTCTACAGATGGAGAAGGAATCCAATGGGTGCTGACACACTGTATCTACCTTGTTCATTGGAGAGCATTGGAAAAAGAGAAGACCCTTGAAATGAAAGAGAAGACCCAGGAAACATTGGGTGGTTTCATCTCTGACTACTTCTGCCACTCAAAGCATGGCTGTTAGCCCTATGTGGATGACAATTGACTAAGGAATATTACCATGCCCATAAAAGTAATTGTTAATGAGACTGATCCAGGAATTCAAAACCTACAGGAATTATTGGATTCCCTGACACATGAACTGGTAAACAATAAATTGACTTTGAATTATCTCTTGACTCCTGAAGGAAGTGTATGTGTGGTTGTGAATTAATATTTTCTATACATTCCTTCTGGGATTTAGAGAAGTCTTTTATCGTATCATCTATATTCATACTGCTTGTTATATTACTACTTGCCTGTTTTATTCCTCCCATGCTGAAACTTGTTTTATGGATTTACATATACCTGCTTCAATTAAAACAAAAGAAAGAAGGAGATGTAGAAGACCAACGATTGTGGGGACCCACTAGGAGAGGTATAAGATCCTTTAGTCCTGTAAAAGGAACCCTGCTGATGTGTCTCATTTAGTTCCCCATCCCCCCCACCCCCCAGTTGCATCTAAGCCTTCCTGAGAAATCAGTGTTATAATTAAAGCAGAGTTATACTAAAATGGCAAGGAAACATATGCAAGTTGCTTATGTGGTCCTGCATACACAGGATCCTATAGTTAGCACATATGCAGTGAGTTATACATATGTAAGTGTATGTAAGTGGGAAAATTTTGAATAAACATACTCCTGTTTCACCATCTTTGTGAGTTCCACCCCTTCACTCCTTATCCATTATCAGGATTTGGGCTGGTACCAAAATCCCCTAGTGAGCAGATCTGGAGAAGAAGGAAGTAGATTAGCAGCTGATAATTAAAATACTCATAAAATCTGGTTAAATGAGAGAAAAATGAACACATACATGTTATTGAATACAGAAAGTTATTTCACTCAATAGGGAAGCAAAGGAAAGATAGATTAAGGTAATTATTTATTTTAAGTATAATGAGCTTCAAGGAAAGTTGGAAAAATTATTGATAGCTCATTTTGAGGTAGCAAAGAATGGGAATATGAGGGGATTCCCATTAACTGATTCATTACTGAATAAGTTATAGTATATAAATGTGATCGAATATACCATTGAATATTTTGAATATAATATGTAATATAAGAAATTATGATGGTGATGGTTTCAAAGAAAGCTTTTATGAAGTCAGGTGAACCAGACTAGGAGAACAAATTATATAATGACATTAAAATTGTAAAGAAAAAAACCACTTTGATGAGTATAATGATCAACCATGATTTTGAAAGGCTGAAATATATGTTACTCACATTCTAAATTTTTCCTTTGCAAAAACTTTGAAGTGAAGTTAAATTTATGTCTCCAAGTATACATTTTATTGTGTTTTCCTTTATTTTGCTTTGAATATACTGCATTTTTTAACAAATTGAGGTTTGTGGCAATCCTGAGTCAAGCATGTCTATTGGCATCATCTTTTACCCAATGGTAATGTACTCAAATTGTATCTCTGTGTAATATTTTGGCAATTCTTACAATATTCCAAAATTTTAGTTATAATTATATTTGTGATGGTGAACTATGATTAGTAATCTTGGATTTTACAAAAGTATTTATTTTAGGTTGCTATGAACCATAACCATGTCAGACAATGAACTTAATTGATAAATGTGGTATGTTTTATGTCTGTTCCATTAACTAGCCATTCAACTTTCTAACTCTCTTTGGACCTTCATATTTATAGAGATAAAATGATATTTAAGAATGTTAGATAAAGTTAGTTAATCAGGATTTGGAAGGTTTGACTCTAATTTTGAAAAGTCTTATAGAAAATAAAATGCTATCAAACAGCATCTATGTGATTCAGAAAAATGATTTGTGAAAAGAAGAGTCCATCAATGAATCAATCTTCTTTGTCTTATTTTAAGAAAGTGACAAAACCACCATCCTTGTTAGTAAGCAGTCATACACATCCAGATAAGGTCCTTCATCAGCAAAAACATTAAAGCTCACTGAAGGCTGAGATGATAGTTGGCATTTTTAACAATAAAGTTTTTTTTGAATTAAGGTATGCATATTGTTGTTTTAGACATAATCACATTGTACACCTAATCTACTATAATATACTATAAGCTTAACTTTTATGTGCATTGAAAAAAAATCTGATACTGTGGATATAAAAACAAAGAAGGAACAGCATATATAGCAAAAGAGTACCTTACAACCCAGTGAAAAGAAAATCGCCAGTACCAAGTAACAAATAGGGATTGCAGACCATCCACATATGACTCATTTTATTGTGATATTTGATTTATTAAGGTGTTCTGGAACAAAACCTGCAATGTCTTTGAGATATTCCTACATATAAATTAAAACATATATAGGTATCATCTCAAATATAAGTGGCAATGCCATGCATTTGTATCCCTATACATGTGCATATATGTATTTATAGATGCATATACACACATAATATGCATATATGTGTTTCATGTATGTGTATTTACATATATACTAAACTCATGTACACACATATATGCATTCATTTTATACGTGGTCAACGTGGGAATATATGTTACTTTACAATATTTTTGTAATGGAATTTTTCTTTTTCTATCATTCTTCTTTAGAGGTACAAAAGGATAGTTTTTGCTAATTGAAAAAATATTTTTGGGGGTGGAGCCAAGATGGCAAACTGCAGACAGCATTCTCTGTGAGCTCCTGAGACCTTCCCTCAGACCCAGACAAACTGAGCCTCCAAACTGGTTTTGGAGTGAGGGCTCCACCAAACACTTGGACTACAACACACTTCTATCAAAAACCTACTTTGAAAAAACTCCCGAGAAGGTTAGTCTCAGGGGAATCGGCAGCTGGCCACGATCAGATGCCAGCATTCAGGCAGGGTGGAGGTCAGGCTGCGACAGATGCAGATTTTACGCACCCAGGAAGTCCCTGGGAGATGCCTCGGCCACTTTGCGATGCTTGCGGGCAGGTGCTTTGGCAGATCTGCCTTTGGTAAAGAGTGGTTTGAGAGCAGATGAAAGCAAGGTTCTAGTGCAGATCTAGCAGACCAGCCTCAGACCTGAAGTCAACTCTGCAAACTGCCCCAAGGCAAATTGAAACTGTGGCAGAATTCCCTGCTGGTGACTGATACCGCAGCTCAAAATCATGAGCAAAAGGCAGAACAGAGCTCTCACCATAGACAGCTTCTATGGAGAGAAAGTAGGGCAGTCCCCAGATCATGAGATTCTGCAAACAATCCCAGATGGAGCCACAAAGGCGAACTTCAGCTGGTCTCCTTTTCAGAAGGTTTTCCTTGAAGATTGCATAAAGAATATCAAAAGAGAGCTAGAAGAAGAATGGGGAAATAAATTAAGATCAGTGCAACAGAGATTTCAAAAACTGGAAAAAAGGACTGGAGAATTGGAAAAAAAACAATTTACTGAAAAACAAAATTGGTGAATTGGAAAAAATCACCAATTCACTGGAAAATAAAAATGGTGAATTGGAAAAAGACAACAATTCACTGAAAAACAAAATTGCTGCATTGGAAAAAGACAACAATTCACTGAAAAATAGAATTGGCAAAATTGAAAAAGAAGGCATTGAACCAAGAAATTCAATTGGCAGTTACAAAAGGAGCTAAAAAAGGTAACTGAAGGAAAGAATACTTTAAAAATTAAAATTGAACAAATAGAAGTAAATGACTCAATAAGACTTCAAGAATCAGTTAAAGAAAAACAAAAAAATGAAAAAATAGAAGAAAATATGAAATATCTCCTAGGAAAAAATATTGACTTGGAAAACAGATCAAGGAAAGACAATCTAAGGATTATCAAACTCCCTGAAAGCCACGATGAAAAAAAGAACCTGGATGCTATCTTCCAGGAAATCATGAAAGATAATTGCCCTGATGTTTTAGAACCAGAAAGCAAAATTGGCATTGAAAGAATTCACCGTTCACCTCCTGAAAGAGACCCCAAAATTAAAACCCAAAGGAATATCATGGCCAAATTTCAAGACTATTGCACCAAGGAAAGGATATTGCAAGCTGCTAGAAAGAAACAGTTCAAATATCGTGGAACTGTAATTAGAATTACACAAGATCTGTCAGGTTCCACATTAAAGTATTGAAGGAACTGGAACCAGATATTCTGAAAGGCAAAAGAACTTGGATTACAGCCAAGAATAACTTATCCAGTTAGAACGAACATTATCTTCCAGGGAAGAAGATGGTCATTCAATGATACAGGAGAATTTCACCTATTTCTTTTTTTTTTAATTAAAGCTTTTTATTTGTATAACATATGTATGGGTAGTTCCCCAGCATTGATCTTTACAAAGTTTTCCATTACAAATTTTACCCCC
>JAJPUD010008644.1:15225-26509 GCA_023553655.1 Myrmecobius fasciatus | reverse complement strand
CTGAGGCTGGTGGGGCTAGACCACGTTTTCAGTTTCTCTAGATCCACCCTTTACCAAAGGCAGATCTGTCAAAGCACCTGCCCACAAGCAGAGCAAAGTGGCCCAGGCGTCTCCCAGGGGCTTCCTGGGTGCCTTAAATCCGGCCCTCTATCGCAGCCCTGACTTCCGCCCCGGCTGGAGTCTGATCGCGACCAGCAGCCGATTTCCCCTGAGGCTAACCTTCTCCGGAGTTCTTTCCAGGTAGATTTTTGGTAGAAGTGCGTTGTAGTCCAAATGTTTGGCCTTCACTCACAAACCAGTTCCAAGGCTCACTTTGTCTGGGTTTGAGGGATGGTCCCAAAGGAGTTCACAGAGAAAGTTGTCCGCAGTTCGCCATCTTGGCTCCGCCCGATTTGTCAAGTATTTTAACATAATTAACATATAGTGGTTATCCTGCCATCTAGGGGTGGGTGGGTAGTTGGGTGGAAAATTTGTAACAGAAAGCTATGTAAGGGTTAATGTTGAAGAATTACCCATACATATGTTTTGCAAATAAAATAAAATTAAAAAAAAGAAAAAAATATTTTTAAAAAAGGAATGGAAAATTAATCCAAGAAGGCTCCATTACCTTTAAAAGTAATCATAATAGAATAATTTAATTAATTCACAATATAAATAAGTTAACATTATGTAATCATGTCAGTGATAAGCGACTCAAAAAAGAAGAAAATGGAAGAATGATGACTTCTGAAAAAAGACAATATAGACATTAGAAATGTGTTCATTACTGAGAAAGTATTTTTTTTGGTTTTTCTACTTAATGCAATATTTGTTTCTCTTTCAGTTTTCTCATCATAATTTTAGGATCTCTGAGTATGAGGATCTCTTGGTTTATTCTGTCTTTCACAGTTGAAAATAAATTACCCTTACAACTTAGGTCACTACTTTTAAATATCAGGAAACTAATTGAAAGGAAGATCTATTTCTCTCATATTTATTACTACCTAATATTCACTCCACTATCATAGCTCTTTAGTGTTGATCATTTGGTTTGTTAGGGCAGACAGGATTATAGATGGGGAAAGAAGAACCAACCCAAGTTGTGCTTATGCTGTGCTGCTACAATAGTTAGAAATGGTTATTAATTTTCTTTCATTTTTTTCAAGAAGCCATTATAAGCTAATCCCATACCGTGACTTAATTCTTGAATTTGGAGATGGGAAGGAATATAAGGTGAATTTGGAATTCAGTGGCAGTGATATACAAATCTGTGATATGATAGACCCAATATCTAAGCAATGAAAATCCTAATAGAGGAATGCACATAGAAAAAAGCAAATGTCCTTGCAAGTGAGGTGAGACAGCATGATTTACAGGTTCCTAATAAATTCTTCTAAGCATACCCAAGTATATTTTATTCTCTCCCAGAAGAGAATTCTTCTATAAATTTTTGTTTATGATCAACCTGATCCTATCCTCCTTCTTGATTGGATTACTGCCAGAGTGGTGTTGTTGTGGTGGTGGTGGTTGTTCTTTTTTGTTTTTTTTTTTTTTAAATCATAGTTGGGTTGCAGTAGGGAAGCAACAAGAGGCATTTCAGACCATTTGGGATTATACTCCAGAGGTTTTCTTTACACTAGGTTATAGAGTATTCAATTGCTATATACTGTTTCTTCTTTGTCTTTGCATCCACAAACCACATCACTCTTTCTGATTCATTGATGAGATCTAATAAAATCTTAATATTATTTTTTGTTGTCTATCTCTGTACATATAAATTATATGAGACACTGCTAAGCCTGATGTACTAAAGGTTGAACTGGCCTATAGGGGTCACCTCAGGGAGTATTGCACTGAACCACTCTTGGAATCCTGACTCCAGTTACTCAGTAAATTAGAAATGACAAACTTTCTGAATGCTATTGGCTATGTGATAAGCTATTGCTGAAAAGATTTGCTATTTTGGTTTGAAACAGCAAACCTTGATTTATCACTCAGTTTTCTCCAGTCTCAAGTCAGAAATTGGGGGAGGAAGAAGAATATAATGTCAATTAAAATGAACTGCACTTTCAAACAGCTGTCTTTCCCTTTGAATCTTCTATTGGTACCATGTAACTTCAAGATTTCCTGTAAGCAAGCAGTAAGCCAGGAAGTGTCTGAAATTAGGTTTTAACTCAAGATGAAGAATCTCTTGGACTCCAATTCTTGCCTCAGACATTCATTCAGAGAAATCTACTTAACCCTTTTTAGTAATTTTCCTCATCTGTAAAATGAGCTTCAGAAAGAAATGAAAAACCATTCCAGTAATTTTAGTGAGAAAACTGCAAGTGGGGTTACAAAAAGTCAGACATGGACTGAACAATAATAAAAATCATGCCTCATATCCATCTTTCAATAACACTGGCTCAATCTTTATTCATGACCTCATCACTATTCCCCTAGATCATATATACATACATTAAATACATATATAAGTATATATTATAATCATACATTCATGAATAAGTATATATGTGTACACATCCATAAATGCATATCTGTATACACCTACCTATATGATATCTGTGTGTAGCTAGATAGATCAAAAGACAGATTGATCAATCCATAGATTGATCAATCGATAGATATAGATAGATAAACTTCCTTCTATCAGAATCCCAAGGTTACATTGAAGTTACCTCTATGACTGCAAAAATGTCTGTCTAATCTTGAGGAACCACTACACATAGAGGAGTTGAGCTACTGTGTCCCGTTCATTCTTTAAAGGACTCTTGTACTCTGGACTCTGGAATATGATCAAAGCAGGTTATTTGTGGAGAACAAGTCTCTAAAAAGATTCAAAGTAGGATCCTTTTCTTCCCTGTAGTCACTGAGACTCATTAAACCATCATCCCAGAATTCTGATTATAATTTACTCATATTTGTGTGGCTCTCCAGGAAGATTAGAAAAGAATAAAATGTATCAACTGTTAGACAAGTTCTTTTTTCAATTCCAATAAAAGAAATATACATATGTAAAAATGAAACAAAACAAACAAAATATCCTCTTATAAGTGGACTTTGACATCTTTAAGGCAAAATTCAATATTTTAATTTGTAATTGCAATTACACTCTCTTGGGAGGTTACTGCATTGACCTCTTCAGAATAAAAAAAAAATGTAGTTTGTGCAATTGCTGATTATAAATCATAAAATTAATCTCTTGTTGATATTATCCAAACAACTCCTGATACAAGTCTGTTAAGATGGCCAGAGCAGAGGCAATCCTTTATTTGATAGCTGTTTTGTCTGATGCATGTTTTCTGTGCTTCTAGGCAGCTCCATTATTGGAGTTAGGACCTCTCAAATCAATCAGGATAAAATGAGATAATATTCAAAAAGCCTTAAGCAGAATATCTGGACTTAGTAGGTACTGAATAAGTGATTATTCTATTCATTCAATCCATCCATATATCTATTCATATATTTATTCACCCATTAAATTAGTTGATGTCATCTTTAAACCTCAATGCATCTATTTTGAGGCTAATGTTTGAAAAATCTCCCAGGAAAGATAAAGAAAAGTTTGAAAGATAACTAGGAAGCAAACTTCTGCCTCTCCTGATACAGTTCCCTAATTTTAGATTTCTTATAAAGATGACAATTATTATGCTGGATTGAGAAATAGACAGTCTATGCTTTATGCACTGCATTATCAAGCATTCTATCCACTGTGCTATCAACTGCCACCCCCCCCCTTTTTCCAAAGAATTAAAGAAAGAGGCTATGGCAAATTTTTTTTCTTTTTTTATTTTGTAGGGGAGCTCATAGGTGGAGAGAAGAGTGCAGACATAAGATTTCTCCTAACTAAATAAGCTGGAGATACAGTTCTTCCTTCTCCTTTGGAGTGAAAGCCTCTAACCATCAATCTGAAGCAGAAATTGGTGTCTGAGGTTTGGAGAATGAGAGGAATATTTTCAGAAGAGTATTGGAGTTATAGATTGAAAGAATAATGTGGTATGTGCATTTGTGTGTGTGTGTGCGTGTGTGTGTGTGTGTGTGTGTGTGAGGAGGGAGGATGGAGAAAGGGAGAGGGAATGGGAGGGAGAGAGGGAGAAGAAAAGGGAGAGGGAGGAAAGGAGGAAGGGAGAGAAAGAAAGAAGGAGAGAGAGAAGGATAGAATACCCATGAAGATCTTGTCTAGATAGCATGGGGTTCATTCAAGTCCTCTAGTTTGAGATAGTTGATTTGCTACAACTGACACCTAATTCAGGCAGCTTGCCTTAAAGGTGAGATAGGCAGCTGGGGACCTGGGACACCCCTAATGTGGATGATGACAGATGCTTCTTCAGGCACCCTGCTATTCTTTTCTGCAGCAATTCTATCCTCCTAGATCCCTGCAGTCCATGGGACTTGATTATGATGACAAGATCAAGAAGGCAGGAGAAGGTCAAGACAGTGATAGCCATGTTTGTGAAGAAATTGAGATCAGGCTATGCTCTCGATCTACCCACCAAAGCTACCAATATACTGTAGCTGACAGAAAGTCAGTTTCCATTCCTCTGACATAGAGCTATAGAATTGTCAGAGGATGAAGAGTTGCAAGAAGGTAGACTCCAGCACTAGGTCCTGGTAAGTTGGGGGAAGCTGTAAAAAAGCCAGGGATTTTCTCTGCCAATTTGTGAATCATAGCCATAGACCCAGGAGCAAATTTTAAAATTATTATATATCTCCAGGGCCTTCCTTTCCAAACTGGGATAGCTAACTCCTAAAATACAGAGTAGTCCAATTAGCAATGCTGGACGTGGTGTCAATGTGTGCCTGTACTAGGGAGGTCAGAAAATTTCCAGAAGAAAAATCTGGAGTTTATTTGGGTTTGGAGGGAAGGCAACCTCAATGCTCTTTCAGACTATCTGCGTGTCTTACCAAGGTTCGCCCATTCTGCAACTCCTCTTTCCCTAAACAAATGCTGCCATTTGGGAACAGGACAAGAGCCTGCATTTGCAATCTGTGCTAATCACTTTTACATGATTTCTCACGTCATTCTCACAATCCTAGGCGATGGGTCCTATTATTATCTCCATTTTACAGTTGGAGAAACTGGAGCAAACCAAAAGCAAACAACCTGCCCTGAGTCAAACAATTTCCAAGTGTGTGAGACCAAATATGAACTCTGTTCTTCCTGAATCCATATCTAGTGCTCTAACAACTATAATAGAGCACAGAGGCAGAGTTGTCTTTGAGAGGTAGAAGAGATAAAAGAAATGCAACCTGATATCCTGCAACTATGTTTATTGAAAAAAGATGAAAAAAGAGAATAGCACATTTCTTGAGTTTTAGATATAAAGACCCTGAATTTAAATGTGAGGTTTGGTTTTCAGGCTAGAGAGCTACAACCTCCTTCAAGGCAAGTGAAAGATATTTCAATGGAAGAAACATACTGTCTTACACATAGTAAGCATTGATTTGGTGAATCCTGAATCTTTTTTATGTTCTAGACTAAACTACATATCTCACAGAATCATACCTTTCTCTCTCCTGTGTCTTCATGGTCCCATCTGGATGTCCTTCACCAAATCTTAAGGGAAATTAGTAAAAAGATTGAATGAAGTAAGTTGTTGAAGAGTTTTTAAGACATAAAGGTTCTCTCTACTAGGATAGAGAGAAAGATGAAGATTTCTCTACTGACCTTGTGTCTTCCACAGTTGCTAGTTCCTCATATATAATAGAAAACAATCTAGATTTTTTTTCTTAGCAAAGTAACCAGTTTGTTTTCACTTTCAAGAGAAAAGACAATCTATGTATACCAACTTTCATCAATTATTTCATCTGAAAATGATAATTCCTTCCATTTTTTCATTTTGAATCTCTGCCCCATCGCATTTAGAATTGTATCATGATTATATAGTTATATGCATAAATTTAGATATAGCATTGTTTTTGTGTGCATGTAATAGCAACAATGTGATACAGTGAAAACAGTGCAGATTTGGGGGCTAGAGAACATGGGTTTAAATCTCATCTATACAATTGACTTGCTTGTATGACAATGGACAAGTTATTTAATATCTCTGGGCTTTAATTTTTTCTGCTGTAAGGTTTTTATTCAAAAAGTGATTTCTGAATTTATGATCTTCCTCTTGGATTTCAAGTTTTTAAAATAAAAATTATGTTATTTTTTCATTTTTTAACACTCAAATCATAGAATAATATCTTGCACATAGTTAACCATAGTCACATCTCATTATTGAATTTAAAATAATAATTTCTTTGAAAAATAAAGGATTTTAGAGGTCAAGAGATAAATGAAAATATTTGCATAAACCAAATAGCAATATTTAGATTAAGCCACTACTTATGAGTATAATGAATAGGTGTATGGATATGAATGAATAGGTGGAAAAATGGTTAGAACAGTGGCCTGGAATGAGAACCTGAATTCAAATGTGACCTCAGATACTTAATAGACACATAAAACTTACTAATTATTTGATCCAGGGCAAGTCACTTAAGCCTTATTGCTTTCTCCTCCTTCTCCCTCCCCTCCAAAAATATTTGGTAAATTTTATTAAGTGTCTATAACATAGTGTTGAGAGAGAGAAATACAAAGGCAGGGAGACATACATCGAGAAAAGAAAAAAAAATTCAGTGAAAAAGGAATTGAACTTGCCTTTTCAAAGGTTACTACCAGCCTTTGATATACATTCCACCTCTTTAGTTCTTAATTTATACATTTGTAAAATAAAGTAGTTGAACTAGATAATATTTAAGGTCCTTTATACCTTCAACAATTAACAATTGTTTGGACATTAAAATTATGTTAATGCCAGAACTTCAAATGGGATAAAAAGAGGAATTATCCATCCATTGAACTAACATCAATAAATGTTTAATTACAAAATTACAAAAAAATAAATGTTTAATTAATAGTATGTGATTTATATTATTTTATGTTATTAGTATTTTTCATTGTTAAATTTTACTTGTGCCTTTTGGATGACACAGTGGAGTGAGTTCTCTTGTGGGCTAGTTTTGCCATCTAGTGGTCAATCAAAGTAAATGTCGAAATTTTCCCTAAATTAAATTTTTATCTTAAAAGGGGGCAATCTGATTATAAAAGAGTTGATTATTTAAGCTCATGAAGAAAAACAAAAATAGTATATAATTCAAATATTCAAGCAATACCTAAATCCTACATCACACTTACTAATTGTATGATCCTGAAAAAGTAATTTAATATTTTTCTCTTCAATTTCCTCATCTACTATATAGAAGGAAAAGTTTGACTTTATAACATTTCAATTCTCTTAATACATTAAAGCAATGATTCTTTTACTACATGCCACTAGGACAGGTCTCAATAAGTCTGAATTTTATTTTAAAACAGACTAGAAACTTCATATACAACATATTGTAGAATGTTATCATGAGAAACAACCTTCCATAGCAAAAAAAAAAAAAAAAAAAAAAAAAAAAAAAAACAAAGAATCTGATTTCAAGATATCAAAGGGAACTATGGGATAAATGCTCTATGTTTATCCTCATAAGCTGAAGAACTACATGCAACATGCCATGACAGAATTGAAGAATAATCAGGGAAAGGAATGAAATCAGAATATTTTACAAAATATTTTTCAGTCTCTATTTGGAAATAAAATCTTTGTAATATACCATCAGCAGCATAAGGATTTCATTTAAGGCATCTCTTTCCTTACTATATCTCTAAAATTAATGAACCAGAAATCTAACAGGAAGGAACTGAAATTTTTAAGCATGTTCACCTTACTTTTCAAGAAATTCTGTTTCTATGAGCCAAAATATTTGAAGAAACAATTTATGTCCAAAAGATCAAGGAAAGAACAAGAAAGCAAAAAGTTTTTGAAGGAACATAGAGAGGAGTTGGCAACATTCCAAAAGTGCCTTGTTCAACTTTCATTTGCTCATTCTCATGTCAGATTCTACATACCCATAGAATTGTTGTTCTATGGTTGTTTTTCAATATTTTCCATTGTTAACTGCCTTAGCTGGCCTCTGAAAGCCAAATCAGATGAGATTAATAGTGTTTCTCTGGACACTTATACAGATGTTTTAGATGAAATATACTCCCAAAAAATTGTTTTTTGCTTAGTGAGAGCACAGACAAAACCAACAGAAACAAGATTAAAAGGGAAGTAGAAATTCAGGCAAAATCTTTACAGACAGTAGTTCTGATGAAGGTCTCATTTCTAAAATATTCAAGGAACTATGTCAAATTTATAAGAATAAAAATCATTCCCCAGTTGATAAATGGTCAAAGGATAGAAACAGAAAAAATTCAGATGACTAAATTAAAGCTACTTATAGTTATATGAAAAAATACTCTGTCACTATTGTTTAGAGAAATATAAATTAAAACAACTCTGAAGTATCACCTTGCATCTCTCAGATTGGCTAAAGTGATATAAAAAGATAATGAGAAATGTTGTAGGGAATGTGGAAAAATTGGAAATGCAGTGTTGGAGGACTTCTGAAATGATCCAACCATTCTGGAGAGCAATCTGGAATTATGCCAAAAGGACTATAAAAATGTGTATACCCTTTGATCCAGTGGTGCCACCAATGGGTCTGTATTCCAAGAAAATAATAAAAGAGGGGATAGGAACCACATGTGCAAAAAATGTTTGTAGCAACTCTTTTTGTGGTAGCAAAGAATTGGAAAATGAGTAGATGCTCATCAATTAGAGAATAGCTGAATAAGCTGTCATATTTAGAGATAATGTAATATTGCCGTTCTATAAAAAATGATGAAGAAGACGATTTTAGAAAGGCCTGCAAAGATTTTTGACAACTGATGTCGAAGGAAACAAGCAAAACCTGGAATACATTGTGCGCAAATGCTCTAAATTGATTAGAGAAATATGAATTTAAAAAAAAGTATGAGGTACTTCTTTGCACCTCTCAGATCAACTGTAATGAAAGGAAAAGATAATGAAAAATGTTGGAAGGGATGTGGACAAAATAGATACTAATACATTTTTGGTGGAGTTATGAATTTATTTAACAATTCTGGAGAGTAATTGGATCAAATAGACCAAAAGACTATCAAACTGTGCATATCCTTTGATTCAGTGGTATTTTGACTGGGCTTATATTTTAAAGAAATCATAAAACAAAGAAAGAAAGAAAAGGACTCATGTGTACAAAAATGTTTATAGCAACCCTTTTTGTAGTGGCAAGAAACTGAAAATTGAATGGATGCCCATCAGTTGGGGAATGGATGAATAAGTTATGGTATATGAATATATTAGAATGTGATTTTCTATTTGAAATGATGAGCAGGCTGATTTCTTGACATGATGCTTACTTACTTGACCTGATGCTAAGTGAAATGTGTAGAACCAAGAGAACATTGTACACAGTAATAAGATTATGTAAAGATTAACTGTGATAGACATGACTTTTTTGAGCAATGAGTTAATTCAAGGCCTTTACAATAGACTTTCATGGGAAAATGCCATCACATATTGAATGAGAATTATGGAAACTGAATATGGATCAAAGCATTGTATTCTCATCTTATTTTTGTTGCTGTTGTTGTTTTTGTTTGTTTGTTTTTCCTATTTTTCCCATTATTTGATCTGACTTTCTTGGGCTGCATGATGAATATAGAATTGTGATAATATGTTTAGAAGAATTGTACATGTTTAACCTATATTGGAGTGCTTGCAGTCTATGAGGGGTGTATAGGGGAAGAAGTGGAAAAATTGGAAAACAATGTTTCACAAAGGTAAATGATGAAAACTATCTTTGTTTTTATTTAGTAAAATAAAAAACTATCAAACTGAAAAAAATAATTCATTGATCATTTCCTGAAAGAGATCCCATAAGAAAAAATTGAAGATGTGCTATAGCAAAATTCCAGAACTATAAGGCCAAGGTGGAAATACTACAAAGTGCCAGAAAAAAAAAAAAAAAAACAATTACTATACCAAGGAGCTAATTAGAGGTTCTGGAAAACCATATTCCAGAGGGCAAAGACCTTGGATTGCAGCCAATAATCAACTAATCAGTGAGGCTGGGCATCATCTTTCAGAGGAGGAGATGAATCTTCAAGGAAGGATTTAAGCATTTATAATCAAAAGGCCAGAACAAAACAGAAAATTTGATCTTCAAATACAAGAATCAAGAGAAGCATAAAAAGGTAAACAGGAAGGAAATAACAATATATTATTTAAAGTTTAATTTGTTTACATGGGAAGATAATACTCTTTAGAACTGTTTCTTTTAGTAGGAAAGTTAGAATGGATATACATAGATAAAGGATATGAATATAAGTTGACTTTTATGTGATGAAGTTAAAGAAAAGACGTTAAGATATAGAGAAAGCATTATACTGGTAGAAGAGGAAAGGGGAAGTAAAATGAAGTAAATTAGATCAGATGAAAAGGCACAAAAGAATTATTATAGTAGAGGGAAGTAAGAAGAGAGTTGAACATTGTTTGAAGCATAATCTCATCAGATTTGGCTCTAAAATGGAATAACATACAAACTCAGTTAAGTATAGAAATTTATTTTACCCTATAGGAAAATAGGAGAATAAAGGGGGGGAAGAAAGAGGCAGGATAGAACAGAGAGCAGAAACAGGAGGAGAATAGGGTAAGAGAAGCTAGGAGATATGGCAGATGGGAAGGGAGGTTGATGGAAGTAGTGGTCAGAAATAAAACTGTTGTTAAAGAGGGTCAAGGTGGGATGAAAGAAAAATGTATAAAGGGGAAAATAGGATAGAGGGAAATACACATGATATAATCATAAACTCTTACATAAAATGCAATAGATTGAATTTAAAATCAGAATCTAACAACATGCTGTTAATAAAAACCACATGTAATATTAAGGATTATCAGAGAGACACACAGAGTAAGAGTAAAAGGCTGAAGCAGAATATACTATACTTCAGAAGTAGAAAGAAAGAAAGAAAGGAAAGAAAAGAAAAAAGAAAGGAAGAAGGAAATCAAGAAATAAAGGAAGAAAGAAAGAAAGGAAGAGAAAAAAATGAAGGAAGGAAGAAAAGAAGGAAGAAAGGAAGGAAAGAAAGAAGAAAAGAAGGGAAGGGAAGAAAGAAAGAAAGGAAAGAAGTAAGAAAGAAAAGAAAGAAAGAAGAAAGGAAACAAAGAAAGGAAGGAAGGAAGGAAGGAAGGAAGAAAGGAAGGAAGGAAGGAAGGAAGAAAAAGAAAGAAAGAAAAGAAAAAAGAAAAGAAAAGAAGGAAACAAAGAAAGAAAAGAAAGGAAAAAACAAAGAGAAGGAAGAACAAGAAAGAAAGAAAGAAAAGAAGGAAGGAAGGAAGAA
>JAJPUD010008644.1:0-15125 GCA_023553655.1 Myrmecobius fasciatus | reverse complement strand
TATATATATATATATATCATTAAAAGAGATGAGGAATGAAGCTATATCTTGTTAAAAGACAATGAAGTTATATGTTATATCAATACTAATTATATAATAAATGAGGTGGTACAGCATCAAAATGTTTAGAAAAAAAGTTAAGTCCATTACAAGAAGATATAGACAATAGTTGGTTTTAGAAAGATGCTTCTTATCATTTTAAGGAATACTCCCTTTGTTTCTATGCTCTCTAGTGTTTTTTTTTAAATAGGAATGGATATTGTACTTGTCAAAAGTTGTTTTTCTGCTTTTATTGTGATAATTATATGATTTCTGTTAGCTTTATTATTGACATAGTCCATTATGCTGATATTTTTTTCTGATATTGAACCAGCCCTGATTTCTGATTATAAATCTTACTTGGTTATAGTGTGTTATCCTGATGATAAATTGCTGGAATGTCTTTGCTTCATATTTTAATTAAAAATTTTGCATTAGTATTAGAGACATTGTTCCATAATTTTTTTTTTCTGTTTTGGCTCTTTCTTATTTAGGTACCAAGACTATTTTCGTGTCATACAAGCAATTTGGCAGGATGTCTTCATTACTATTTTTCCAAATAGTTTATTTTAAAGCATTGAAATTAATTTGTCTTTAAATGTTTGGTAGAATTCACTTTTAAATCCATCTGGCCCGGAGATTTTTTCTTAGAGATTTCATTAATGTTTTGTTCAATTTTTTTTTCCTAAAATGAGGTTATTTTTTTTCTTTTTCTTTTAAACTGAACAATTTATATTTTTTGCAAATATTATTTTTTGTTTAGATTTTCAGATTTGTTGGGATATAGTTGAACAAAACAGCTTCTAATTATTGTTTAATTTTTTCTTCATTGGTAAATTCACCATTTTCATTTTTGATACTGACAATTTGGTTTTTTGCTTCTTTTTTCTAATGAAATTATCTGTTTTATAAGTTTTGTATGATGCCTTTTTAAGGATATTAAGAAACTGAAGGGAGAGTGATTCTAAGATTTCTCATGTCCATACCATACACACAATGGCTGAAGAAAATAAGAATGAATTGCCTTAAAGGTGTACATATACTTACATGTGTTTGTACGTGAAAATGTTCTAGCAAAACATAAGAATGTTCAGTACATTAAGGACTATTGCATTTCAGAGGTAGCTAATTGGATCAGTGAGTCCTTAATAAGATGAATTAAGAGCTATGAATGAAAGTTGCAGAAAAGCAAGTTTTGCCTCAATGTAAAGGAAAACTTTCTAGTAATTTATGCTGTTCCAAAGTGCATTGCGTTACCTCAGGGAATAGTATTTTTTTCCATTATTAAAGGTTATTAATTAGAATTTGGATAACAGTTTTTCAGGTACATGGAAGAAAGCATTCTTGCTTTTTCAAGTCATTAATAATTTGATCTTTGATATTCCTTTCAAACTGGAAATTTTGTGATTGTTTCTACCTATATCTAAACTGTAGCAAATATGTTGGAGCATGTACAAATTTTCATTTACAATTAAATTTTTCTGCAGATTTGCCTAAATAGTTATGTGTCATTCATCCTCCAATTTTGCAAATTCTGGTTGTGTCTGTGGCTAAAGGCGTAGGTGTTGTGATGCAATGGGTACTTATATTTAATTTACGAGTTATAAACTGACAAATAAAACTTACTACAAAATGCTATATAAGTAGGAGTAGTTCATGGAACAGAGAGAGGCTTTCCAGAAAGAAAGCAATGGGCATTAAACACTGGGGATACAAAGAAAAAAATAGCATAGTTTCTGAGTTCAAGGAGTTTGAATTCTGTATTTCTGTAAAAAACATAAAAATGCATACATAAATATTATGTATCCAGGAATGGTACTAGTAACTGAGGGGGAATCCGGAAATGTTTCATAGAGAAAGTGATATTTTAGTGAAGATCATGGAATCAGGAGATGGAGTGTAAAGAACATGTAAAGAACAGTAAAATACTAGTTTGCTTGGACCATAGCGTGCAAAGTTGGGAGTTATATATAAAAAGACTAAAGGTAATATGGAATCAGATAGTGAAGGCCCTTAAATGCCACATAGCAATTTTCTTTTTCTAAAGGTGATAAGGAAGCATTAGAAATTACTTAGTAATAAAGTTGTATGGTCATATCTGTGCTTTTAGAATAATCACTTTGACAGCTGTATGGATGATGTGTTGGAAATGGGACAGACTTGAAGAAGTCATAAAAATTCATATTCTATTGTAATATTTCAGGCAAGAGATGATGAGAATTTGGAGATATATTCTACTCTATACAGAATATGATTTTTTGAATATAAAATTTAAATATATTTTTCATATTCTACATCACAATTTCTTTCACTACTTTTCCTCCTCCCTTAGAGCCATCCACTATGATAAGCAATATTTTGAAGAGAAAAAAGTAGCAAAACCAACCTAAATATTAAAAAATTCTGAAAATATATGGAATGTATTATATCCACTATTCCTCAACTTCTGCAAAGCAGTGGGAACATTCCGATTTTTTATAATTTTGAAACATTCACTTTCACTTTTGATTAATGTGTAGTTGTTAATATTGTAATCATTGTGATTGTGGGGGGGTATTTGGATCTGATTATTTCACTTTTCACTTTATTGTGCAAATCTTTCCATGATTTTCTGTATCTACCATATTTAATATTTCTTATTAAATAGTACCATAATTTATTTAACTATTACTCCAATCATTGGGCTTCTATTGTGTTCCAAACTCTTTGGAATATTATTACTATTAATTTACTATTGTAAATTACTATTTACTATTGTATGTGTTTAATTATATATGGGACCTTTCTACTTATCATTTACTTTCTTAGGGTAGAAGTCTAGTGACGGAGTTCTTGTGTCAAAGGGTATAGAACTTTTTTCTCATTCACATAATTCTAAAATGCTTTTAAATGTTCTAGTACCACTAACTAATACACTAGTGTGTAACTTCCCACAGATGCTCCAACTTCAATAATCCCCAACTATTTTATCATTTGTAATGTTCTCATGGTATAAATGTTCTTATGTCTCTGATTATTCATTTCATTCCTACCCCTGCCTTACCCATGCTTCTTTTGTTCTACTTGCTATCAAGTCTCTTCTCTGGACCCAAACCGTTCTACCTTACTGAATGTCACCTTTGCCCTATTGACTCTGAATCCTCTTCTCCTGAAGCAGTCTATGGAAGTAAAACATTATCTCAGAAGTAGTAATCGTCTATCAAATCCCAAATAGAATACCAAAATTCCCGAAGATTGTAACCATTTAAAGTTTCCAATCTGTCTTTATAGAATATCCGTTCCCCTACTATGGTGGTTATCTGTAGTGGAATCCTATGCTCCTAGTAAATCACAATTTTCTCTTTTCTTTCCCCTTGCTTCAATTATTACCTTTAGTAAAGTATCCCATGTTCTTATAAGTAGTTTTAATGCTGAGAATAGAAGCTATTTTCCATTTTTACCACTGATTTTGTTAGAACACATCATGCAAATGTCTCTATGTTCTTCCTCCCTTCTTTGTTTATATGTCATCTTTATGTGTATTTTAGTCACATACACAAATACTGACTCACCTAGAGATACAATATAGTGAGATAGAGTCCATGATATTATGAAACTGTTCCTTCACTATATGTTCTGTTATTTAAGTTACACTTTTTATCTTATCTTACTATTCTGTGAAAGAAATCTACTAATGGTCCCTCTGCTACCACTGTTGCTGTTATTGTCATTGCTGTTAAAATAGTTGTCTTTTCCTCTTTTCTGATTTGTTTCATTATTTGTGCTTTCCTTATTTGCTGTATTAATTTACTTTACTTTTTTGTTTTCTTTGGTGTTTTCAAAGCAAATAATCTTACAATTATTTTTGTAGAAATATTTCAAATACCTTTTTGTTTTAGTGAATGGCTATCTTTTTCCATTGATTACTAGATTCAAGTTTGTAAGGTATGTCATCTTGGATTTTGTTGAACTTTTTGGTTTTAAAACAAATGTCTACTTCTTTCTGCAATTCCTTGTGGGTTCCAAATGATATTATCTGAATTTACTTTCCTTTTTATTTGAAGATATATTTCTTGGTAACTTACAAAATATGTTGTTTGTCATAGAAATTATTTAACTTAACAGTGTTTTGGAGTATGCAGCATATTTTTTTGTTTGTGTCTTTCTGAATGATTCTATAGATTCTTTTGAATGACAGTTTATTAGTTATGTTCCAAAATGTTGGGAAATTGGCTTTTGTTATTTTGCACGTTATGATGTTCAGGTGTTTTTTAGTTGTAACATTATTATGGGAGATTTGTAATCATGTCTTTTAGATGAATATATTTACTTGTTCCCAAATTATATTCTATTTGAGTATTTTTGCTTATTGCTTCCCTTCTTCCATAGTGTCATTTAACTTTTGTCCTTCAAAATTGTATTTGCAGTCATGTCTCAATAGGTTCTTTCATTTATTTTGTACTACTTTCTGTTGTGCATTCAAAATTTTTAATTCTGATATTATTTTTTTTTCCTGTGAATGCTATAAATTCAACTTTGACAAGTATTATATCTGTCTGAGACTTTCAGAAAGATCCTGTTTTGGCTCCATGCTTTCTTAGAAATTGAAAAGACTCTATGTTTCCCTGTGTTTTAGTTCAGAACCTTCTGGCTTACAATATTTACTCAGAAATTTTGTTTAGCTATCTTGGGTGCCATCTTCCCATATCTTAATTATATCTTTCCTGTTGGCTTATCTGGTTGTGCACACGATTTTACACAAAATTTTCTCTTTTTCAGAGAAAATTGGTAATTTCAGTTTGTTTTCTTTTCTCTTATCTTATATTCTATTATTATATACTTCCAGTCTTTTCCCCATTGGTTGTTTATCCACCAAGGACCAGATTTGAAAGTCACCTTAGATTCTTTCAATTTTAGGTATGCTTGATGTATTTTTCAAAGGCCTCAGTCTCTATCTCAAGAGAATTTATGTGTCAGGAAGGTAAAACAGATTTCATACCAATTTCATTATAATTTCCTCTAGTCCTAATGGAAATACCAGCACTATCACATCCTGGCACCTTAGTTCCTTCTTTTCCTGTGGCAGCCTTTTGTAGTGGCTGGAAACTGGAAACTGAATGGATGCACATCAGTTGGAAAATGACTGAATAAATTATGGTTATGAAATGTTATGATTTCAGATTTCAGGGAGGCCTGGCTAAACTTACATTAACTGATGCTAAGTAAAATGAGCAGAACTAGAATATCATTATACACAGCACCAACAAGATTATATGATAATCATTTCTGATTAACATAGGTTTCTTCAATGAGATGATTCAAATCAGTTCAGTGATGAAGACAGTGATCTCCACTCAAAGAGTGGTCTGTGGGAACTGAGTGTGGACCACAACATAGCATTTTCATAATTTTTGTTGATGTTTGCTTGCATTTTGTTTTCCTTCTCATGATTTTTTTCTTTCTAGATCCAATTTTTCTTATGCAGAAAAATAACTATAAATTTGAATACATATATTGGATTTATCTTTTACTTTAACACATTTAACATGTATTGGACTATCTGTCATCTAGGGGAGGGATGGGGGAAAAGAGGGAAAAATTTGGAACAGAAAGTATTGCAAGCAACAATGTTGAAAAATTACCTATGGATATATATTGTAAATAAAAAGCTTTAATAAAAAAAGTGTTTTGCTTCTGACTACCTCCCAATTTCATGAGACAATTGTAATTGTTTATGTTTTATAAAAGAGGAAATTAAGGCTCATATAAGTCGTATTACTTTGTAACTTTACATTGCTAGTGACTGAAATAGGATTAAATTTAGAAATTCCTTAATGAGATTATTCTATCTACTATATTGTAATTATACATTACCTTAGCAATATTTGCTGCCTGTAGAGGAGTCAAACCTAAGTAACTGAAGTAGTAAGGAATCTTGAAAGAGAGGTAAGAATAATTATCTGCCAGTTGAATCAAAACACTACCATCCTCTCAACACATACAACCCCTAATCTCATACTTCACTGGGGATAGGCAAAGTCTCTGGGATCCTTTACATCAGAATCAAACCAAAAGATTTAAAGAGGGCCAACTAAAAATGCTGAATTATGTCATTATATTACATGGGAAATATTATTTTTGTTTTATACTTTATGTTCCTCAAATTCTTTCAGAACCTTGCAATTGACAGGGACCTTAAATAGTTTCTTGCCACATCTGTCAAATAATACAGAAATAATGTACATATTAATTTCTTGAAAAACGTTTTGTTTTAAATATTTGTAGTTATTCTCAAACAAAAAATAGGTATTTATTGGGCAATGAAAAATAATTATGATAAAATATCTATTTTGTTCATCTCCTTAGCTATTGATTGAGCTATGAATTACTTTATTCTGAAAGACCAGAGTGGAATAAACAGAATTTGCCTAGTATGATCTGTGAATTATCTGATATGACTTACCTATCAGTTGAGTTTCACTTCTTCTTCTATGGCTGAAACTCAAAGTATTATGTTCTCCTTTTCAGAGAACATGAAGATTATCTCTGATTCTTTTTTAAAATTTTATTAAAGCTTTTTATTTACAGAACATATGAATAATTTTCCTACATTGACCTTTGAAAATTTTCTGTTCCCAATTTTTCCCTCCTTTCCCCCACTCCCTCCCCTAGATGGCAAGTAGTCTAATACATGTTAAATATGTTAAAATATATGATAAATCCAGTATGTGTATACATATCTATAGTTATCTTGCTGCACAAGAAAAAATCAGATCTAGAAAGAGAAAAAAAAACAATGTAAGAATGAAAACAAAATGCAAGCAAACATTCACAGAAAGCATTAAAATGTTATGTTGCGGTCTACATTCAGTTCCCACAGGCCTCTCTCTAGAAGTATATGACTTTCTTCATCGCTGAACAATAGGGACTGGTTTGAATCACCTCATTGTTGAATAGAGCCATGTCCATCAATGATCATCATTGTTGCCGTGTACAATGATCTCCTTGTTCTGCTCATTTCACTCAGCATCAGTTCATGCAAGTTTCTCCAGGCCTCTCTGAAATCATCCTGCTGGTCATTTCTTACAGAACAATAATATTCCATAACATTCATATGCCATAATTTATTCAGCCATTCTCCAATTGATAGGACATCCACTCAGTTTCCAGTTTCTTGCCACTACAAAAAGGGCTGCCACAAACATTTTTGCACATGTGGGTCCCTTTCCTTCCTTTCAGATGTCTTTGGGATATAGCCCAATAGAAACACTGTTGGGTCAAAGGGTATGCACAGTTTGATAACTTTTTGAACATAGTTCCAAATTGCTCTCCAGAATGGTTGGATCTGTTCACAGTTCCACCAACAGTTTTCCCACATGCCCTCCAACATTTGTCATTATCTTTTCCTGTCATTTTAGTCAATCTTACAGTTGTGTAGTGGTATCTCAGAGTTATCTTAATTTGCATTTCTCTGATCAATAGTGATTTGGAGCACCTTTTCATATGAATAGAAATAATTTCAATTTCTTCTTCTGAAAATTGTCTTCTCATATCCTTTAACCATTTATCAATTGGAGAATGGCTTGAATTCTTATAAATTTGATTCAATTCTCTATATATTTTAGAAATGAGGCCTTTGTCAGAGACTTTGAATATAAAAATGTTTTCCCAGTTTCTTGCTTCCCTTCTAATTTTGTCTGCTTTCATTTCGTTTGTATAAAATCTTTTTAACGATATAATCAAGATTATCTATTTGTGATTAATAATGATCTCTAGTTCTTCTTAGTATCAAATTCCTTCCTTCTCCACAGATCTGAGAGATAAACTATCCTGCATTCTTCTAATTTGTTCATAATGTCATTCTTTATGTCTAGATCATGAATCCATTTTGACCTTATCTTGGTATGTGCTGTTAGGTGTGGGTCAATGCATAGTTTCTTTCATACTAGATTCCATTTTCCCAGTAGTTTTGGTCAAATAGTGAGTTCTTAACCCAAAAGCTGGGACCTTTAGGTTTGTCAAACAATAGCTTACTATAGTCATTGACTATTTTGTCCTGTCATCTCTGGTTCTATATACCTTAAAGTGTTTGGATACAAGGAAAACAGGGATGGTGAAATTTCAAAGGAGGAATTGTAGTATCTTGGAAAGATTAAATGTGTCATACAATATTCACAAATGTCCACAGTGGTAAAATACTCTCTGTTTGGATATAATGGATGCGGAGACAAAATCAGATAGATGGTGTCTGTTCAAAATACCTGTATTCCTCTACAATTCCTAAAGTCATGGTTATGTAGTTTATCTTGGCCAATGTGGCATCTGTTATTTAAGCCACTCTTCTAGTGAAGCCATAAGGATTTCCTAAATTTACCATGCTGCCTCAATGTTAGTGAATTTCAGAAATGTAATTCAAGAAAATGATGTGGATTTTTACTATTTCTGATGTTGGCATTGAGGTATCAGAGATAGCCATCTTTAAAAACTATATCTATCTATCTACATATCTATATAAAGATTTACTATTTTCCTTACTGATTTTTAACTTTTTTGGGATACAGACAGTAAGGTTATTGCTAGATGAAAAGATATGCTTGTTTTATTAGGCTTTGGGGAATAGTTACAAATTGCTTTATAAAAATGGTTGAATCAATTCACAACTCAGTTTTCCCACATTTCTTCCAATATTTGTTATTTTCCTCTTCTATCTTATTGTCTAATAGGTGTGAGGCAGTACCTCAGTATTATATCAATTTACATTTATTCATTTACTGGTGACTACCTCCTCCCCCAAACTGACTTCACTTCTATGAGCACTGCTCCCTCTCTTATTCCCTTCATGTCTTATTTTATTATAGGATAAGATAGATTTCGGCATCTAAGTGAATGTGTGTTATTCCCTTTTTGAGACAATTCCAGTGAAAGTAAGATTCATACATTCCCCACTGTCTTCCACATCTTCTTATCCAAAGTAAAAAAAAAAAAAATGTGTTTCTTTTATTTGAGATAATTTATCCCACTTTATCTCTCCCTTTCTTTTCCTTCCTATGAATTTCTTTTTCTTACCCCAATTTTATTATTATTAGTTCTTATTGTTTTATCAATTCATCATCTTAAGCTTATATTCAATTATGTCCTTTGTCTATATATATACTCCTTTTAACTGTCCTATAAAAACATCAGTATTTCTTATTATAGTGGAAATGGTTTAACCTCATTAAATCCTTTATGTTCCTTTTTTGTTTAATTTTTTATACTATTCTTGAGTGTTTTATTTGAAAGCCAAATTTTGTTTTCAGCTCTGGTCTTTTCATTAAGAATGCTTGAAAATCCTCTGCTTCATTGAATATTCATTTTCCCCGTGAAGGATTATATTCAGTGTGGTTGGGGAGGTTATATAATTCTAGCTCTTTTGCCCTCTGAAGTGTCATATTCTAAGACGTCCAATCTTTTAATTTCGAAGGTTATAAATCTTATGACATCCTGACTATGGCTCCATAATACTTTAATTCTTTCTGGCTCTTTGCAATATTTTCTTTTTGAACTTGGAGCACTGGCTGTTTTTTGAAATTTTCTATGTTTTAAGCACCATAGTAACTTTTCAGAGTCAGATTTTTTTCCTCTTGTTTCCTCATTTCCTACCCCATTTCTTCACTTTAAATTGGGGTTCTGCTTCAAGGGTGGAGAGTACACTTTCCCAAGCTTCAGGGGTTTTGTGCAGCTGTTCTCAGAAATATTTCTGGGGACCTATAAATTTTCAGTTCTTCCAAGGTGGTATGATCTCAAATGAAATGTGTTTACTACTGTCTTCAATTGTGCTTTAGTCTATGACTGACCACAAGCACATTTCTTCTTGGGAACTGTGAGGAAAGGTCCGTGCTCAACTGAGGCCATTAAGTCTGGTTTGCTAGTGTTTTTCCTTGCCCTAAAACCGCCATTGAGTACTCTCTCCCAGAGTAGAAGCAAAACAACAGAATCCCACCCCTAGTGCCAACAAAGAAAGCCTTGTAATGCCCTTCTGATCAGTTGTTTAACCCTATTATTATCTATGCACTTAGAACTCTGGGAGCAGTCACTACTGATATTAATTCAGTCATATTCAAGGCCTGCTTATAGTTTTATCGGGCTTGGGCTGTGTTGCCAAAGCCTTCATTGGAGTGTACTCCTTTCTCACTATAGTGAGAAAGACCTTTTCTACTGACCCTCTTAGTTGCTTTGGGTTGGAAAATTATTTCACCCTTTCCTTGTGAGGGTCCTACCACACCAGCATTTGTTTTAGGGCATTATTTAGGGCATTATCAGAGGAATTTTGGGGAGAGTTCAGACTAATCCCTATCTTTTCTCCACCTTTTTGGCTCCATTCTTCTCTCCTCCCCATTTTTTAATTTTTAGAAGGTGTATTATCATGGAATGGTCAAAACTAGATTGATTAATATTTTCCATAATGTTTTGTCTGTATGGCTTTATATTCCTGTGAATAATTTACATGAAGAAAAGTTTGCCTTTTAGAATTTTGTGACTTCTATAGTAATATTTCATAGTGGAATGTAAATGAATTAATATCACATTAATGTATCATATATGTGTATATATGACATGTACATATTATACACTATTAAATTGAGAATTAATGATGTTTTCTTCCTCTGTTAAAATTGGAAATTCTTTTCACTTCTTTATTGTATATTAATTGGCATTTCTATTTTAGAATTCAAAGGGGCAAAAGGTCATATATATTCTTTACTGGAAAGACAAACTAAAGGTCCTTCTGTTAGGTCTTGTGTGGTATTCTAAGTGTCTGAACTACCTAGGAAGACTTAGGACAATACCACTTGGCTAGTATAATATACCTTGTTACATAAGATATGTTCTGGGGATTTTTTTGGTTTTTTTTTTTGTTTTGTTTTTTTACCTCCAACACAACTTTTCTCTTCCTAATAATAATGACACAAATAAAGACCTGTTTGGGTTTAAATAATGTTATAATTTGTGGCCTCACAAGTAAGATCCATAATATCCGGATATTGAGAATCTTATTTAAGACGCCACAATAATCTCCTTGTTGGTTAATTTTCTAGAAATTGAGGAAAATTACAATGTCCCTCACTAATTTCACTCAAAGAAGACGATACTTACTTCTCAGAAGCAAAGGTAGTAGAAAAATTGCTTTCCAACATTCTTCATTAAAAATAGGGAGGATTTTTAATATATGCCAGATACAAAATGTTCCTATAAAAAATAAATTATTTTTATGGAAACTGAGTCAACAAGTACTTTTAAGAGTCATTTCATAACAAATGAAGGAACTGAAATAGGTAAGAGAAATTGATCAGGGCTCCTTCGCATTTATAATTCTTCCTTTTTTATTAAAGCTTTATTTGTATAACATATGTATAGGCAGTTCCCCAGCATTGATCTTTACAAAGCTTTCCATTAAAAATTTAACCCCCAGCCCCCTCCCCTCACCTAGATGGCAGGAAGTCCACTACACGTTAATAATGCTAAAATACTTGACAAGTTGTGGAAGAAAAATCCTATCTACAAGAAAAAAAAAAAAAAGAAAATCAAAGAAAAGAAACAATGAAAGCAAAACCTCAATAAAGAGCATGAAAATGTTATGTTGTGGTCCATATTTCATATCCCTCTCTCTGGGTGTATATGGCCTTCTTCAGTGAACAATTGGAACTGGTTTGAGACAATTCTTTGTTGCAGAGAACCATGTCCATCAGAATTGATCATCATGTAATATTATTGTTGCTGTGTATAATGATCTCCTGGTTCTGCTAATTTCACTCAGCATCAGCTCATGCAAGTCTCTCCAGGCCTCTCTGAAATCGTCCTGCTGGTCGTTTCTTACAAAACAATAATATTCCATAACATTCATATACCATAATTTATTCAGCCACTTTCCAATTAATGGGCATCCCTTCAGTTTCCAGTTTCTAGCCACTACAAAAAGGGCTGCCACAAACATTCTTGCACGTTTGCCCTTTCCCTCCTCTAAGATCTCTTTGGGACATAGGCCCAATAGAAACGCTGTTGGGTCAAAGGGTATGCACAGTTTAATAACTTTTTGAGCATAGCTCCAAATTGCTCTCCAGAATGGTTGGATACCTTCGAAGTTCCATCAACAATATATTAGTGTCCCAGTTTTCCCACATCCCCTCCTAAATTCATCGTTATCTTTTCCTGTCATTTTAGTCAATCTGACAGGTGTGTAGTGGTACCGCAGAGTTGTCTTAATTTTCATTTCTCTGATTAACAGTGATTTGGAGCAACTTTTCATATGACTAGAGATGGTTTTAATTTCATCATCTGAAAATTGTCTGTTCATATCCCTTGACCACTTATCTATTAAAGAGTGGCTTGAATTCTTATAAATATGAGACAATTCTCTATATATTTTAGAAATGAGGCCTTTATCAGAACCATTAAATGTAAAGATGATTTCCCAATTTGATACTTCCCTCCTAATCTTGTCTGCATTAGTTTTATTTCTACAGAAACTTTTTAACTTAATATAATCAAAATTATCTATCGGGTGTTCAATTAGGAGTTCCAGATCTTCTTTGAACATAAATTTATCCATCTCCACAGGTCTGAGAGCTAAACTATACTATATTCTTCTAATTTGCTTACAATATCACTCTTTATATTTAGATTATGAACCCATTTGGATCTTATCTTGGTATGTGGTGTTAGGTATGGGTCAACCCCTAATTTCTTCCACACTAGTTTCCAATTTTCCCAGCAGTTCTTGCCTAATAGCGAGTACTTATCCCAAAAGCTGGGGTCTTTGGGTTTATCAAACACTAAATTGTTAAAGTTATTGTCTAGATTGTCCTGATATCCTATCCTATGCCACTGATCGACTGCTCTATTTCTTAGCCAGTACCAAATGGTTTTGATCACCGCTGCTTCATAATATAGTTTTAGATCTGGTACAGCAAGGCCACCTTCATCTGCCTTATTTTTCATTAATCCCCTTGAAATCCTTGACCTTTTATTCTTCCAAATGATCTTTGCTACTATTTTTTCTAGATCTGTAAAATAATTTCTTGGGAGTTTGATTGGTATGGCACTAAATAAGTAGATTAGTTTGGGTAGTATTGTCATTTTTATTATATTCACTCTGCCTACCCATGAGCATTTAATGTTTTTCCAATTGATTAGGTCTGGTTTTATTTGTGTGGAAAGTGTTTTGTAGTTTAGTTCCTGTAGTTTCTGGCTTTTCCTTGGCAGATAGATTCCCAAATATTTTATCCTATCATCTTCTATTTGTAATGGAATTTCTTTTTGTATCTCTTGCTGCTGAACTTTGTCGATGATTTATGTGATTTAATTGTGAATCCTGCCACTTTGCTAAAGTTGTGAATTGTTTCTAGTAGTTTTTTAGTTGAGTCTCTAGGGTTCTCTAAGTATACCATCATGTCATCTGCAAAGAGTGATAATTTGGTTTCTTCATTACCTACTCTAATTCCTTTTATCTCTTTTTCTTCTCTTATTGCTAAAGCTAACATTTCTAATGCAATATTAAATAGTAATGGTGATAGGGGGCAGCCTTGTTTCACTCCTGATCTTATTGAGAATGGTTTTAGTTTGTCTCCATTACATATATAATTGCTGATGGTTTTAAATAGCTGCTACTGATCATTTTAAGGAAAAGCCCATTTATTTCTATACTCTCTAGTGTTTTTAATAAGAAGGGGTGTTGGATTTTATCAAATGTTTTTTGTGCATCTATGCGGAGGTCCAGCCTCCACGGGGAACTAGGTTCTTGAATGGAGGGTTGGAGTCGGCAAAGTGGAACAAGAGACAGCACACTCTATGGCGTGGTCATTAAGTTCTATTTATTGGCAAAAGCTTGTTCAAATTATTTAAGAAAGCTTGTGATTTTTATAGTCTTACAAAGTTAGGGTTGATTAGAGATAGGGCAATTATTTGGCTAGGATTACAAGATTTTCTTGGGGCCCAGAAATTCCCAGGACCCCAGGTGCAATGCTTCTTAGAAAAAAAGAATGTACAGAATAAATTCATCAAACAATATAACAATAGTGAAACTTTAACTAAAGGTAAATGTACCTTGTGGTCATCACGTCATATCTGGCAGAACATGAGCTTCTCTAAAAATGTCACATTTACTTATTCCAAGATTCATACAATGCTTTTTAATTTTTTAACATGGTCATAAGATTTTTTAGAATATAAACATTTTTTCTCAAGAACTCATTTCCCTCAGCCCATTTATTAATCACTCATACAATAGCTTGTTTTATGTAGGGGTCAGTAAACCATGCAATGGCCTACTTTCCTTACTTTTTTTCCCATGACTTAACTTGCTACCAATGTGTCCATCTATCACTGATGTTTACTGTTCTTTTCATCATATCATTATATATGTAAGCTCTGCATAGGGGAGTGAAGAACCAGGTTGATTGAATTTGGAATTGTTTCAAACAAGAAGGAGTAACTGGAGATTTCTTTTGGAGTTTTTGGGGAAAGCTATCAATTTCCCAAGTTTCCCAGTCTCTAAGTTTGTTTAATGCTTCACTGGTAAAAAAAAACAAAAAAAACCTTTCATGTTTAGGCAGAAAGTACAAAGGGGCTTTTTTGAGGGTGAAGGGCTTCGTGCTCACCTCTATGTGATGGATGGATATATACATACAGCTATGCTAAGAATTCCTAGAGCAGAAATTAAGCAGATAATCATTAACCAAATATATTCCTGAATGCTTAGTTCTGTAGGGGCTTCTTCATGTTGCCTTGCACACATGGGGGGAGGTGGGAGTCAGGCCCTGTGGAGACCTTGTCATTCCAGGCAGGGTCCCCAACTCCCAGCATGCTCCCAGCACATCTATTGAGATAATCATATGTTTTTGATAGTTTAGTTATTAATATAATTAATTATGCTAATAGTTTTCCTAATATTGAACCAGCCCTGCACCCCGGTATAAATTAATATAGTTGATTATGCTGATAGTTTTCCTAATATTGAACCAACCCTGCATTCCTGGTATAAATCCTACTTGGTCATAGTGTACTATCCTGGGGATGACTTTCTGTAATCTCATTGCTAATATCTTATTTAAAATTTTTGCATCAATATT
>JAJPUD010008643.1:58829-85969 GCA_023553655.1 Myrmecobius fasciatus | reverse complement strand
TTTTTTTTCATTAATCCCCTTGAAATTCTAGACCTTTTGTTTTTCCAAATGAACTTTGCTACTATTTTTTCTAGATCTGTAAGATAATTTCTTGGGAGTTTGATTGGTATGGCACTAAATAAGTAAATTAGTTTGGGTAGTATTGTCATTTTTATTATATTCGCTCGTCCTACCCATGAGCATTTTAAGTTTTTCCAATTGACTAGGTCTGATTTGATTTGTGTGGAAAGTGTTTTGTAATTTAGTTCATATAGTTCCTGACTATCCCTTGGCAGATAAATTCCCAAATATTTTATACTATCAACAGTTATTTTGAATGGAATTTCTTTTTGTATCTCTTGCTGCTGAACTTTATTGGTAATATATAAAAATGCTGATGATTTATGTGGATTTATTTTGTATCCTGCCACTTTGCTAAAGGTGTGAATTGTTTCTAGTAGTTTTTTAGTTGAGTCTCTAGGGTTCTCTAAGTATACCATCATGTCATCTGCAAAGAGTGATAATTTGGTTTCTTCACTACCTACTCTGATTCCTTTTATCTCTTTTTCTTTTCTTAATCCTAAAGCTAACATTTCTAATACAATATTAAATAGTAATGGTGACAGTGGGCAGCCTTGTTTCACTCCTGATCTTATTGGGAATGGTTCTAGTTTGACTCCATTACATATGATGCTTGCTGAAGGTTTTAAGTAGATAATACTAATCATTTAAAGGAAATGCCCATTTATTCCTATACTCTGCAGTGTTTTTAATAGGAATGGGTGTTGGATTTTATCAAAGGCTTTTTCTGCATCTATCGAGATAATCATATGGTTTTTGTTAATTTGGTTATTAATATAATTGATTATGCTAATAGTTTTCCTAATATTGAACCAGCCCTGCAATCCTGGTATAAATCCTACTTGGTCATGGTGTATTATCGTGGGGATAACTTTTTGTAATCTCGTTGCTAAAATCTTATTTAAAATTTTTGCATCAATATTCATTAGCTAAATGGGTCTATAGTTTTCTTTCTCAGTTTTCTCCCTACCTGGTTTAGCTATCAGCATCATATCTGTGTCATAGAAGGAATTTGGTAGTACACTTTCTTTCCCTATTTTTTCAAATAGTTTATATAGTATTGGGATTAATTGTTCTTTGAATGTTTGGTAAAATTCACATGTAAATCCATCTGGCCCTGGAGATTTTTTCTTAGGGAGTTGATTAATAGCTTGTTCTATTTCTTTTTCCAAAATAGGGCTATTTAAATAATTTATTTCCTCTTCTGTTAACCTGGGCAATCTATATTTTTGTAGATATTCCTCCATTTCATTTACATTATCAAGTTTATTGGCATAAAGTTGGGCAAAGAAACTCCTAATTATTACTCTAATTTCCTCTTCATTGGAGGAAAGTTCTCCCTTATCATTTTTGAGACTAATAATTTGATTTTCCTCTTTCCTTTTTCTAATCAAATTAACTAAAGGCTTTTCTATTTTGTTGGTTTTTTCATAAAACCAACTCTTAGGTTTATTTATTAATTCAATAGTTTTCTTATTTTCAATTTTATTGATCTCCCCTTTAATTTTCAGAATTTCCAATTTGGTATTTAATTGAGAGTTTTTAATTTGGTCTTTTTCTAGCTTTTTTAATTGTAATCCCAGTTCATTGATCTTTTCTTTTCCTGTTTTATGCAAGTAAGCATCTAGAGATATAAAATTACCCCTTATAACTGCTTTAGCCATGTCCCACAAATTTAGGTATGTTGTCTCGTTGTCATTCTTCTGGATGAAATTATTGATTGTGTCTATAATTTGTTCTTTCACCGATTCATTCTTCAGGATTAGATTATTTAATTTCCAATTAATTTGTGTTCTGTTTTCTCCTGGCCTTATATTTCATGTGAGTTTTATTGTATCATAATCTGAAAAGGATGCATTTACTATTTCTGCTTTTCTGCATTTGATTTTGAGGTTTTTATGCCCTAACACATGATCAATTTTCGTATAAGTTCCATGAACCCCTGAGAAAAAAGTATACTCCCTTCTATCACCATTCAATTTCCTCCAGAGATCTATCATACCTAATTTTTCTAGCCTTTTCTTTACCTCCCTAACTTCTTTCTTATTTATTTTGTGATTTGATTTATCTAATTCTGAGAGAGCAAGGTTGAGATCCCCCACTAGTATAGTTTTATTGTCTATTTCTCCTTGCATCTCTGTTAGTTTCTCCTCTAGGAATTTGGATCTTATACCACTTGGTGCATATATGTTTAGTATTGATACTGCTTCATTGTCTATGGTACCCTTTAGTAAAATATAGTTTCCTTCCTTATCTCTTTTAATTAGTTCTATTTTTGCTTTTACTTGATCTGAGATAAGGATTGCTACCCCTGCCTTTCTTTGTTAACCTGAAGCATAAAAGGTTTTGCTCCAGCCCTTTACCTTCACTCTGTATGTATCTCTATGTTTTAGATGTGTTTCTTGTAAACAACATATTGTAGGATTCTGGCTTTTAATCCAGTCTGCTACCCGTTTCTGTTTTATGGGTGAGTTCATCCCATTCACATTCACAGTTAAAATAACTATATCTGTATTTCTTGCTGTCTTATTTACCTACAGTTATGATTTTCTCTTCCTTTTCCCCTCTCTCCCTTCCCCCCTCCCCAGTACTTTATTTTTGATGACCACCTCCCTCTAACAGTCCTCCTCCCTTTAGACCCCCTCCCTCCCCTTCACACCTTTCCCCTAATCCTTCTATTAGTCTATCCCTTTCCTTTCCTCCTTTCCCTCCCACCTTCCCACAAGGAGGGTCAGGACTTTCTTTGAAGCCAAATGTTTCTGATATGCTCTCTTAGAGTCCAATCTAATGAGAGTAAGGTTTACACAATACTCATCGCCTTCCCTTCTTTCCCTCAATTATATTAAATCCTCTATGTCTCTTTATGAGATTTTGCCTTATTTTACCTCATTTATTTTTACTTTATTTTGCTTCCTTCCCCCCCCTTTTTCAGTATGGTATCCCTTCCACCTCCAATTTCTTTTCCACTTTTATCAAAGAAAAATCAATTTATACCCCCATTCTTTAAGGATACCTATATTAGAAGTATAGTTCTCAAGAGTTCTTTCCTTTTAACCTTTTTATGCTTCTCTTGAGTTCTATATTTGGAGATCAAATTTTTTGTTCAGATCTGGTCTTTTCATTAGAAATAGGTGAAATTCTCCTGTGTCATTGAATGACCATCTTCTTCCCTGGAAGATGATGTTCATTCTAGCTGGGTAACTTATTCGTGGCTGTAATCCAAGTTCTTTTGCCTTTTGGAATATCTGATTCCAGGCCCTTCGATCCTTTAATGTGGAAGCTGACAGATCTTGTGTAATTCTAATTACAGTTCCTCGGTATTTGAACTGTTTCGTTCTAGCTTCTTGTAATATACTTTCCTTGGTATGATAGTTCTGAAATTTTGATTTTGGGGTCTCTTTCAGGAGTTTGTGGGTGAATTCTTTCAATGCCAATTTTGCCTTCTGATTCTAAAACATCAGGGCAATTCTCTTTCACAACTTCCTGAAAAATAACATCAAGGTTCTTATTTTCATCGTGGCTTTCAGGGAGTCCAATAATCCTTAGATTGTCTCTCCTGGATCTGTTTTCCAAGTCAGTTGTTTTTCCTAAGAGATATT
Organism: Myrmecobius fasciatus; assembly: GCA_023553655.1. Classification (NCBI taxonomy): domain Eukaryota; kingdom Metazoa; phylum Chordata; class Mammalia; order Dasyuromorphia; family Myrmecobiidae; genus Myrmecobius; species Myrmecobius fasciatus. The sequence continues at coordinate 82,310 of JAJPUD010008643.1, read as the reverse complement.
TCATATTTTCTTCTATTTTTTTCATTTTTTTGTTTTTGTTTGACTGATTCTTGAAGCCTTATTGAGTCATTTACTTCTATTTGTTCAATTTTAATTTTTAAAGTATTATTTCCTTCAGTTATCTTTTTTAGCTCCTTTTGTAGCTGGCCAATTGAATTTCTTGGTTCGATGCATTCTTTTTCCATTTTGCCAATTTTATTTTTCAGTGAATTGTTGTCTTTTTCCAATTCACCATTTTTATTTTCCAGTGAATTGATGATTTTTTCCAATTCACCATTTTTATTTTCCAGTGAGTTGGTGATTTTTTTCCAATTCACCGATTTTGTTTTTCATTGAGTTGTTTTCTTTTTCCAATTCACCAGTCCTGTTTTCCAGTTTTTGATATCTCTGTTGCCCTGATCTCAATTTATTTCCCCATTGTTCTTCTAGCTCTCTTTTGAGATTCTTTATGCAATCTTCCAGGGAAGCCTTCGGAAAAGGGGTCCAGCTCATGTCCACTTTTGTGACTTCCTCTGGGATTGTTTTCAGAATCTCAGGATCTGGGGAGTGCTCTACTTTCTTTATGTAGAAGCTGTCTATGGTGAGAGCTCTCTTCTGCTTCTTGCTCATGTTTTTGAGCTGTAAGAAGTTTAGGTCTGGATCACTTGAGGTCTGAATCACTAGCAGGGAATTCTGCCATTTCAATTTGCCCTGGGGCAGTTTGCCGAGGTGACTTCTGAAGAGGGGCTCTGCTAGATCTGCACTAGGATCACGCTTTCAGCTTCTCTCATTCCAATCTTTATCAGAGGCAGATCTGCCAAAGCACCTGCCTGCAAGCAGTTCAAAGTGGTCCAGGTGTCTCCCAGGGACTTCCTGGGTGCCTAAAATCCACCCCTTTGTAGCAGCTCCAACTTCTGCCTCCGGCGCACTGGTGTCTGATGGCGGCCAGCGGCCGATTCCCCTGAGACTGACCTCCGAATTTTTTTCAGAGTAGATTTTTGTTAGAAGTGTGTTGTAGTCCAAGTGTTTGGTGGAGCCCTCACTCCAGAACCAGTTCAGAGGCTCAATTTGTCTGGGTCTGAGGGAAGGTCTCAGGAGCTCACAGTCAATGCTGTCTGCAGTTTGCCATCTTGGCCACCATGTAAGATTTTTAAAGCATACCCCAAAGATTACCCTGGGTGCGTCAACATTTTTATTAATAACTTGGAAAAGGGCATACATGACCTGCTTGTGAAATTTTCCAATGACACAGAGATTGGAATGATAGAGTTTGAATACAAATGTATACTAACAGAGGAAATAATGAATTTCTTGAAAGAAGATGGTGTTTAATATCTTCATTTGTCTGAGAAGGAGTACTGGGAGCTACGGGGAAAAGCTACAAGGGTACCAAATTGATGCTATCCCAAAGTGAAATGGATTGACTTGAGGAGTGATGATTTCTTCAATTCACTTCTTCCAGTAAAGCCTGGATGACTATTTCTGGGGAGATGATAAAAGCCATTTTGCATCAGACAAAAGATGAACCAAATGGATTTTGAGACTTCTTTGGCATCTTAGATTATATGACATTCACTTGGTCTCCATGACACATAAAATGCTTTTGTAAAAATTACAATACCCATTTTTTCTAGATGGAAAAAATACTCTTTTTAATTGCATTAATCTGTGAAAGATTCCAAATGAGAAATGGTATATTTAATAAAATCCAAAAGGATATGGATTAAGAGTTGAAAATATACATGCTAGAAGTGAAGTTTCTTTGCAATATAAACATTACTTTAAAAGGAAGTGGAAAACTCTAATCTTAAAAAAATTTAATTAAACTTATCAAAAGTTCACATAGAACACCTTTCTCCATTAATTTGCTTTGTTTCAATGATTTAAAAAGGTCATGATGGAATGTTCCTCAAATCTTGCTTATAGTGATCCCTGTGGCCTGATTTTCCTTAGAAAGAGCTTCTTATTTTGATAGTGCAACAGCATTTCATATCACTATTAACCCCACCCCCCAGCAATAATAAACTCTAAGTATTTCAGTCTCCCTTACCTTTCTTGTCATTTTCATCATGTAGTACAGTGTAAGGAGAAATAATTTAGTTTTTAGCAAATGCACTTTGGATATATAGTTTTTATTCAAACAATATAGTTTAAGTACAAAGTTTTTCAATGATCCTTGCATTGAAAAACAAAAAATGGAGACAGAGACAGAGAGGGACGGAAGGTGGGGAGAAAGGAGAGAAGGGGAGGGGAGGGAAGAGAGCTGAGAAAAACAGAATATTCAAAACTTTAAAAAAACTGGGCATAATGGAAAAACAAAGAGTATAAAGATGATTAAGAGAGAGAATATAGTATTAAAGATATAGAAAGTAAAGAAAAAGAGTGAGTAAAGATATGACTAAAGAGAAAAAGCTAGAGAGAATAGAAAATAAAATGAAAAAAAAGATTTAAAAAGGTAAAGAAAGAAATATAGAGATGAGAGAAAGAAATAAAAAGGTGAGAAAAGAAAGCAGAACACTGAAGTTAAAAGAAAAAAACTGAAAAAGGAGGAAGAAATAGAATATTTGAAGGGATAAAGAAAAAAAGTTAAACTGGACAATGGTAGTAAAGGAAGGAGAGAAGTAAGACTGAAAAAAAGGAGAGTAAGGGGTCTGTATCCCTGAAGGATCATAAAAAAGGGAAAAGGACCCACAATTTTCATGGATAAGCCTCTTTTTTTTAATAGTGGCAAAGAATTGGAAACTGAGTAGATGCCCACCAGTTGGTGAAGGGCTGAATAAGTCATGGTATATAAATATTAAAGAATATTATTTTTATATGAAATGATCAGCAGAATGGATGCCCATCAATTGGAGAGTGGCTGAATAAATTATGGTGTATGAATGTTATGGAATATTATTGCTCTGTAAGAAATGACCAGCAGGACAATTTCAGAGAGGCCTGGAGAGACTTGCATGAACTGATGCTCAGTGAAGTGAGCAGAACCAGGAGATCATTATTCACGGCAACAACAATACTATATGAGGATCAGTTCTAATGGGCATAACTCTCTTCAGCAATGAAATGCTTTAAACCAGTTCCAATTGTTCAGTGAAGAGAGCCATATACACCCAGAGAGCGGGATGTGAAATGTGACCACAACATAACATTTTCATGTTCTCTATTGAGGTTTGCTTGCATTGTATTTCCTTTATCAGATTATTCTTTCTCGTAGATACAATTTCTCCTGCACAAAAAAAATGATGCAATAACTATACATATATTTGATTTCTTAAGTATTTTAACATAATTATCATGTAGTGGATATCCTGCCATCTAGGGTGGGGAGTAGGGGGGAAAAATTTGTAACAGAAAGCTTTGTAAGGGTTAATGTTTAGGAATTACCCATACATATGTTTTGCAAATAAAATGTATTAATAAATAAAATTTTAAAAAAGTAAAAAAAAGAAATGATCAGCAGAATGTTTGCAGAAAGGTTTGGAAAGACATACAAATTGATGCTAAGTGAAATGAGTACAACCAAGAGAACTCTACATGCAGGAGGACTGTGGGAACTGAATATGGGTCACAATATACTACTTTCACCATTTATGTTGTTGCCTGTTTGCTTTTATTTTTCTTTCTCATTTCTTCCATTTTGATCTGATTTTTTCTTGTGTAGCATGATAAATGTGGAAATATGCATGAAAGAATTGCATATGTTTATTAACATTTATTGGATTGCTATCTAGGGCAGAAGGTGGGGGAAGGGAAAATTTTGGAACACTAGATTTTGCCAGGGTGAATGTTGCAAACTATCTTTACATCTATTTTGAAAATAAAAAGCTATTATTAAAAGAGAAAGAAGAGAAAAGAAGTTAGAGAGAGATCAAAAATGGAGACAGTGAGTAGAAAAACACTTTGAAAGTATGAAATAAACACAAATAAAAAGAATTAATAAAATAGATTAACAAAGATTGAAGGAGAGGAAGAGGAAACAGAAATGAAAGCAGGTGAAGAAAATTTTAATGTGAGACACAACGTGAGACAAATAAGGGAAGGAGAGAGAGACAGAGACAGAGACAGAGACAGAGAAGAGAGAAACAGAGAGAGAGACAGAGACAGAGACAGACAGACAGAGACAGAGATAGAGGTAGAGAGACAAAGACAGATAGAGAGACAGAAACAGAGGAGGAACACTGAGAAAGTGTAGAAGATAAGAGGAAAAGAGAAATGGAGGCAGAGGAGGAGGTGATAGATGGAGGATTAGGGAAAAGAAAGACAAAAAGTCTGAAAGCAGTATAGACAGGGAAAATGCAGAGATTGAAGGAGGCACAAAGCAGAGAAAAATAGTCTTAAAGGCAAACACATGCTGTAAGAAGGAAAAGACTGGAAAAGGGACAGTAAGTGAAACAAACAGAGCAAATTATCAAAAACCAATTCCTGAAAGTGCTGGGGCTGGGCATGAAAATTAATATAATACTTTTAGGGTTTAACAAACTGGGATTTAATAGTAAATTTTTCCACCTAATTTCATTTGCATGCATGACTAGTATTTAAGAGAAAAATAGGATAATACAAGGATGAATAGGTCTTGCCTTAAACAAATGATAGAAGTACTCCTGCCTTCCTTTTAGACTCAACTCTGCATGCAATTAAATAGTAAAAATATTTGAAGAAAATTCAAGAATTCTAAAATTGTCTCATTTCTGTGAACATATTTAAAAAAAAACCTCCATAGAAATATATAGAAAATCGCATGTTCATATATACATACTTATGTGTATATATGCATGTATTCATGTTTTCATATATGTTTTGTTTTTGTATTCTATTAGAAATATCAACATCAATTCCATTAAATTGTTTTTGTATTATCAGAATTATGCGATTCAAAATAGTTACATATATATATATATGTAACACACACATATAAAGATTTACAGCTGACATTATGAGATGAGTCACAGCTTCAATGTTGTGAAACTTTCATATTTTTTATCTATCCATCTTCATATCTCAGAGGTCACATGGCTAGTTATATGATTGAAATAAAAGAAACTATGTATCTTATCTATATCTTTCTATCTATCATCTATCTATCCATCTATCTATCAAAACTCTAGATGATTCTATCCTATAAGACCAGGATATATGAGAGTCACTGAACCATGAAATTCCATGTATCTCTCTGATTTCTGATCTATAAATAAAATCACTGAGAAAATTTTCATTACAGTAAGAGTTATATGAAATATATCAAAAAACTAAGTTGCTGGATTATTGATCCACAATTAAATGGAAATAAACTCCTTTTAATTTTCTTCAAATCTCCTCCCCATTATTCAAATTGATATGATTTCACAGAAATGCAAATTGGTATTAAATTTCCTTTCATTAAAAATAAATTGCTTAGAAGTGCTTGTGATAGTCACTTTATTAAAAGCCACAATACAACTACAGATAAGTCCTTACATTCTAAAAAGACACTGATTTTTAAGTCTGTTATTGACAAATATGAAATAACATTAATTCAAAGTTTAAGGATTTGGAGAAAAACTGAGGTGACTTGTGGGTTAAATATGGTTTTAAGAGACTTTGAGGTGCAAAGAAAAATTCTCTTCATTTTGTCCATCCTGATGTGCAGGCAGAAAGATTAAATTGAACATTGATTTTGAAAAAGTGTGACTATGCCTTTGTAATGACAAAAAGAAAGAAAGAAAAACACAAAAGAAAACAGTAAAAAGATTTGATATCCAAAAATGATTGGTACCTGGACATCTTTGCTGCTGTCTTCTCTGGGAAGTATTAGTTTGAAGGAGAAAATGTCAAGGTTGATTGGCATGATATAGGCAAATACCAAAAGAATTTATAATGAGGCTTAAATATAGAGCTAATGAAGAAGTATTGTGGCAAAGGACAAAGAAAAAAATAAAAGAATAAGCGGTGCGGGGAAATTGAAGATGAAATGGGGAACAGTCAGTGAGGAGATTAGAAAATTCCTCTAACCCTTCAGGACCTAAACACACAAAAGAGGCCTATTAGAAATAAACCCAAAAGAAGAAATATTTTGAAGCAAATTGGGATTATCAATTTGCCTAAGGGAAATGGAACCTGAGCAACTGAGCTGCCTCATTTCAGAGCCCTTTTTTTTTTAAAATATCATAAAAAAGGCCCAACATCTGCCAGAGATTCAACAATTAGCATATCAATGCAAACTTTTTGATTTTTAAATTTGAGAGATAAGAAACATCTTGCAACTGAATTTCAGCCTGCAAGTTATTTTCAAGACATATTCACTTGCTGTTTTCATTCTTATTTACCTCATAGGACAAGTGTTCTGCAACTCATGAATACCCTTAAGTACTTATTGTTTCCTGGGCTATCCATTTGATAGTATCCTCCTAGGTTTATGCAACATACGATAAATTACATGTATACTCAATCTCATATTCATGTTTTATCTGAATTAGGATTCATAGTCTACTATAATTCTTTAATTCTCATAAGAAGAATTGTACTGAAAAAAAAGATCTAAAAATAAAGATAAAAGAGAATTTCAACTATCAATTTTCAATTAAATTTATTGTATTCCTGCCTTTTGGAAATAGCTTACAAATTTATGCCTATTGATCAGTGTTATCATGATTGAGAAGGTAGCAGTGATTCGGATTTATTCATATTTCCCACAATGTATCTGCCAAATTTAATTTAGGAACCATTCAAAATTGAGACAAATTATTACATTCAGAAAAAGAGAAAACAGTATATCCTTTTTAAAATGGAATAGGAAAGAATATATACAAAGGGCCCTATATGAATGAATGATTGAAAAAAATGAATGAACATTTGCATTTATTCTAATATAAAAACAAATTCAACAAATTAACAAATATTTACTTAGTATTTTGGGATACAGAGACAGAAATGGGACAGAATGGACTTTCAAAGATCTTACATTCTACTCAGGGAATGTAGCAGGGGAATATAGTGTATATGCAAATAACTTAAACCAAAGCATATCCAAAATAGTATAAAGTAATTAAAATGGGAAGAAAATGAAAAAGGTTGGAAATTAGTAACAAAGTCATAATTTAAATGAAGTTGAGAAGATTCAAAGTGGAAGGGAAAAAATAATATATTCCACTGAACAAGTATTTTTTTATACATGTACTAATTATGCTAGGTTTTAGAGAAAGACAAAAGCAAAACTGTTCCTTTCCTAAATGAGCTTTTATTCTAATGAGAATACTGGAATAAATTCTCTGTCTTTCTGGCTTTGTCTCTGTCTCTGTCTCTTTCTGTTTTTGTCTCTGTTTTCCTGCTCTGTCTCTGTCTCTGTCTCTCTTTCTCTGTCATTCTCCCCAAATATGTGTGTATGTGTGTAAGTATACATATGCATACACATATACACAGATACACACACATACATGTATAAATTACATAAAAGAGAAACATTTATATATCTATTTGTTTGAATAAATTATACACATGTAGAATGTTATATAAATATTTACTTATCTGTGTGTATAGATATTCACAAGTTATTATATATGTATTGTATACATCTATACAATTGTATAACATTTCATACATATTGTTACTTATTTGTATGTGTCTATATATGTATATGTACACACATATATATATAATATGCAGGACATATACATACACATAAATACTCAGATTAGATGAAAAGCAATTTCTATGTCAGAGGGTACTAGCAATTGGGGTATTATTCCAAAATAGAGAAACACATACAAAAATAAATGACTTTAGTCATCAAAACCATCTAGTGCTGGCTATGAAATATAGTGGAAGATCAGTAAAATAGGTTAGATACAGAAAACACAATAGTCAACGACTATTGTAATCCACTGTTTGATAAACCCAAAGTCTCCAGCTTCTAGAATAAGAACTCACTATTTGACAAAAATTGTTAGGAACATTTGAAAATAGTTTATCAGAAACTCAATGTAGACCAGTATCTTATAGGTCATACCAAGAGAAGAATGAAATGGCTTCATGATTTAGACATAAAAGGTAATACTTTAAGCAAATCAGGAGATCAAGGAATAGTCTAACTGTCATATCTGTGGAGAAGGGATAAATTTATGGTGAAAGAAAAATGAGATAACATTGTGTACTACAAAACGAATAATTTTGATTTCATTAAATTAAAAAGGTGGTATAAAAACAAAATCAATGCAGCCAAGAGTAGAATGGAAGCAGAAAGCTTGGGGAAAAAATTTGCAGATACTGCTTCTGAAAAAGGTCTCATTTCTAAAATATATAAAGAACTGAGTCAAATATATAAGAATAAGTCATTCCTCAATTGGTCAGTGACAAAAGGATTAAAACAGATAACTTTCAAATGAAGAAATTAAAGCCATTTCTAGTCATATGAAAAAAATGCTCTAAATCACTATTGATTAGAGAAATGCAAATTGAAGCAACTTTTTGAGATACTACATTACACCTATCAGATAAGCTAAGATGACAGGTAAATATAATGATTAATGTTGGGGGTGAGGGGGGTTGGCAGACTAATGCATTGTTGTTAGAGTTGTGAACTAATCCAACCAATCTGTAAAGCAATTTGGATCTATGCCCAAATGGTTATAAAACTGCTCATACCCTTGGATCCAGCAATATCATTACTGCGTCTATCTCAAAGAGATAGGCAAAAAGACCCCCATGTGCAAAATATTTGCAGCAGTTTGTGTGTGTGTGTGTGTGTGTGTGTGTGTGTGTGTGTGTGTCTGTTGACTAAAATTGGAAAATGAGGTGATCATCAATTGGGGAATGGTTGAATAAGTTATGGTAAATGAAAGTGATGGAATATTATTGTTCTACAAAAAATGATGAACAAGTTGATTTTAGAAGGCCTGAAAAGATTTCCATGAACTGTTGCTGAATGAAATAAGTGTAACAAAGAAAATATTGTACACTACCATGACAAGATTGAGAGATGATCAAGTATGGTAGACCTGGTTCTTCTCAGCAATTCAGTGATCCAAGACAATTCCGATAAACTTTGGATGGAAAATGTCATCTGCATCCAGAGAGAGAACTATGGAAACAATGCAGATCAAAGCATACTATTTTCATCCCTTTTTTTCTTCTGTTTTTTTCTCTTATTTTATTTTTCCTTTGTGTTGTGATTTTTCTCTATCAAAATGACTCATATGAAAATATATAAAAAATTAATGTATATACATATATATATACCTAAAATATAGCAGCTTAGGATAAACTATTTCGTATGAGGAAGAGCTAGTAGTGTGTTTGCTTAGGAAAGCAGAAAATAGAAAAATATAAATAAATTAAAAAAAACTGGAAAGGAAGTAACAGTGCTACAGCTAGTATGTGTGTTAAATACCATGTAGTCTAATTCTCCCTTACTACAGATGAGGACCTGGGGAAGAAAATAATATTTTATGCAGTGTCTACTATGTGCCTGACACTGTACTAAGTACTTTAGAAAAATTATCTCCTGAGAAAGAGGTCCTGTTACTATTCCCCTTTTATAGTTGAGTATACTGAAGCAAACAGAAGTTAAGTGATTTGTCCAGTGTCACACAGGAGATATCATTACTGAGACTAGATTTGAACTCAGGTATTCATAACTTTAGACACAACACTTTATTTACTGCATCCCCAGCTACTGGATAACTAAAGAGAGTAAGAAAAGTGAAATGCCTTATCCAAGGTCACAGATCTTAATGTCAGAGTCAGGATTTGATTTTAGTTGTTTTTACTATAGAATCAGTGTGCTGTACTGTACCTCATGTATAGCATCATACTGCTTACTTATATAGGCATCTTCTTGTTTGTGGAGTGCTGTAAGTATCAGGTTGGTGGTTTTATATTTAATTCTAATGAAAATAGGGAAACATTGTTTATTCTTTGAATAGGGGAATAGCATGAATTCTTTTCTTTGTAATTGACAGCTCTGTTGAAGATTAACTGGAGATATAAAGTGTCATTCCAATAGTTCAGGTGAGATATGATAAAAAACTGAACTATTATGGTGGCTGAGAAGGGAACAGATGTGAAAGATACTGCAGCTATCCTAAAAAACAAAAAATTTCAATAACTAGTTGTATAAAGAGGCTAAAATATAGAAACAAGTGAAGGATAATTCATCAAAGGAAACATAGAAGCTTAAAGGAGAGATGATGAAGGGGAGGAAGGAAATAATGAATAATAACTTCTGTTTGGGATCTGTACCATCCAAGTGAATATACACAATAGGAAACTGGTAATATAGAACTGAAGTGACACATAAGTGTCAATTATGGTGACAGGTATAGAAATTTGGAGGTTATTTGTAGAGATATGATAACTGAATTCATTAGAGCTGATGAGATTAAGTAGGGAATGAGGAGAGTGCATAAAAGGAGAGAAAGAGAAAAAGTTATGTAAGAGAAGTAACATAGAGAAGTAATGTAGAAATGGAGAGAGGAAGTATATCCATAAGGAAGTGATAAATTACATAGTAAAAATGCAGAGGTGTCAAGAATAAGGCTAGAGTAAAGTAGCAGTTAAGATGTCATTGATAGTCTTGCATAGAGGATTTCAACAGGAATAGATTGCACAAGATTGAGAAGTGAGCCAAAAGTTAGGAAATAGAGTAGAATCATATAGGTGACCCTAAGTAAGAGTTTGAGAGTGAAAGGGAAAATAGATTTGGGATAACAGTTTGAGGAAATGGCATGGATAAATGAGGTTTTTTTATTTTCTTTTGTTTAAAAGAATAGAAATTTAAATTTCAAAAAATAAAAGAGAAATAAGAAAATTTTACATACCAGATAAATCAATAATGAGACTGAAGAGCAGAAAAGGGAAAGAAAATAATCAAAAGCCAAACATTTGGAGAAAGCAAAGACTGCAATCAAGAGCACAAATAAAGGAGTTCTACGGGACAGATGTATGTCACCTCATCATTAAGTGAAGTTAGAAAAAAGAGGGAACTTTTGATAGATGGCCTCTCTTTTCTCAGTATAGAAGAGACAAAGTTATTTACTGAAGATGGATGGAAATTAATATTAGGATGAATGCTGGGGGTCCTATCGGGGTCCCCAGCCACCGCCCTCTACTCACCCTAAACCAGGGTCTTCAGACGTCTCTGGCACCCCACCCTAGAGGAGGGGAGAACAAACCAGGCAGAGCACCCGAGGAGAGGTTAACTTCTTTATTCTCATTCCTGGAACTTCCAACTGCCCAACCCCACACCCTCTGTGCCTTCTCTTATCTCCCTTTTCTGGCCCCTCCCTGTAGGCTGTTCCCCTCCTCCCAAGTCCTGCCCCGAGGGTGGAGCCAGCCCATTCAGAGGCCATCCCAGTACCCAAAGGCAGGCCACTCAGGCAAGCCCAGTCCAGAGCCTCCCCCAACAACTCCCCCTTTTTGTTTAAACCAGGGGAGGCACCCACTGAGGGTGTGAAAGAGTACAAAACGATGACTACAAAACAACAACAATATTTCCATAACAGCACAAATTGGAATTAACCACTGAAAATTAAGTCTCTCTTGTAGCCTCTTTGTCCTTCCCCGCCTAGGCCGCAGCGAACCAATCATGTCCCATCCCGAAGATCTCAGGTCTGAGCTGGCCTGCTATGATAGGGCGCCGGCCCGCGAGCCGTGTACAGCGCCTGCAGGTTGTGTGCAATATGCAAAACATCTTTCACCTGACTTAGGCTCTATGGTCCTCCTTCCCGAGGTGTTTTGCTGTAGCAGCAGCTTTCTGTCACACCCTGTGCTCAGCCTTTCGGCCCCCAGATGGTCACGTGCATTCCTGCTGGCTACAAGCCCTGGGTCTTACATCTCCCTTTTCTTGTTTTGCGGGAGACCGCCCAGAGGAAGGACATCGGCTTTCAATTGAGTGAGACTATTCATTAACACAGACATACCGCATCTACAAAGACAACAAAACAATATGAGTCCACATTATAGGTACACTGCTGAATACATAAAACCAGAGATGGAGGACCAAGAAAATTTTTGCTCTAACCATTGAATATAATCATTAGCAGATGTAGCAGGCATCGTAAAATTATCAGTAAGCTGACGTATATCTTGTATTAATAAGGCAAGTTGTTGTATATCAGAAGTAACATTTTCAGACAAAAAATACTCTGCCACGTGTAACAAAACAACACACACACACAAAGCACGCGCGCACGCACACACACACACACAAACACAACAATAAAAGACAGAATTCTTTACATAGATTTAAACCAATAATCCTTAGCAAAATGATATGAAACTGTCTTAAACCAAGTAAAAGAGTTATAGTTACAGTAGAATAATAATACCACCGGTGGAGGGAAAAAATGAAAAGACTCTCGAATGGGAGTTTGATTCTCTTTGCAAATTGTCTCTCTTACTCTCTGGTTTTTCTTCCCAGCCCTGTTATAACTGAGTTCTTTGTGAGGAGCATCAGGTTTCAGCCCCTGGCGATGGCCGCACTTGGAGTTTGTTCGGTTTAGGATATTTGTTGTTTCCCCCATGAGCATAGCTGGGTAAAAAGGCCTGGAGAGCTCCTGGTGTGGTTAACGTTTTCTGTTCTAGATCGGGGAACATTTCACTAGTAAAGCCATTGTCCATTTATGTCACGCACACGCTCATGAGCTAGAGTCAGTAGTGTCCAGTTCCTGTTTGATCTCATCACAGGAACCATCATTAACAGGACGCAAACACCGAGCAGGAATCCAAGATCCATCCTCCCGATTCGCACCTTCTGGAATGACAAGAACATACCCTGGCCTATGGGTTATTATCCTACCTGGTCCTGGCCAGACACCTTCTGGAGTCTGCCATATAACCTGACTTTGATTTTCTTTACTAGCTCTTCTTCAGGGTGTTTAAGCAGTGGAGACTTCTCGCACCCATCGAACGGGCACCCAAATCTCTTCGTTGTCTCCATCTGGCAGGATAGAAAGATCTCCCTGACTCCTACACTGCACTACTCCAGGCCCGCGCCACTCGCCTGTTGGATCCTTCCAATAGACTGTGGTTCCTGTTAAGCAGGTACGCGGGACCTGGGGCAAGCTTGTCTTGCCTGAGCTCTGAGTATTGACATGCTGGTCTAGGCCTCCTAGATATCTCATAGCAGGAAGCGTGCCGTCATCACGAAAATGCAAAAAATTAATGGTGTAAAGGGCTAATGCTAATTCTCCTCTAGTAACCTTGCGCCTAACTCCCCCTTTTTGTTTAAGCAGAGTGACTTTCAGGGTACGATTCGCTCGTTCTACTATAGCTTGACCCGTGGGGTTATAAGGGAGGCCAGTAATATGATGTATATTAAACTCTGCACAGAACGTCTTAAAGGAGGAGGAAGTGTAGGCGGGCCCATTGTCTGTCTTGATGGTTTCAGGTACACCAAAGACAGAGAATTGTGTATAAAGATGTTCTATGATGGCACGGGTAGTTTCTTTAGGTTGTATAGAGGCCATGACGAAACTGGAAAAAGTGTCTACAGACACATGAATAAGTATTGAGCCCAAATGTGTAATGTCCTTCTGCCATAAGGAGTTGGGTCGGTCCCCACAGGGATTTACGGCTATCTCCTTAGGAGGTGGGCGGAAGGGTACACAAGCAGAGCACCGCTTGACTATTTGGCGCGCTTGCTCTTTGGTAATTCCATAAAGCTTTCTTAATGATCGAGCAGAAAGGTGATATTTTTGATGTGCTAGGTGAGCAGGCGAGGAAAGGAAGCTAATCGATGCTCCGTCGGCAATTGAATTGCCGTGATAGATTGGGCCAAAAACCGATTGGTGGGACTGGATATGCATGACAAAAATAGGGTATTTGCGGTCCAATAGTAATTTCTGGACTGAAAAAAGTAAGTCTGCTATTGTAGATTTTCCATGAATAAGAGCGTCTGGTAACTTCAAAAGAGCCTGGGCACAATATAAACTATCAGTTATTAGGTTTATAGGTTCAGAAGGACATAAGGGAATAGCTTGTGAAATGGCATAAAGCTCATTCTTTTGGGCAGACGTATATGGGGTGTGGAACACTTTCAGTATTTTATATTGAGGAATATACACCGAAGCTTTAGAGTGCTTAGTAGCGTCGGTAAATACATTAGGCCACTTTACCGGGTCATGAGATATAACAGGGGTCGGCCTCCGAAAGGGTAGAGGGATAAAGGCTCGAACTGCCGGGGGAAAGGTGACCCTTTTAAAGGGACAGGCCACTACTACAGCGGCCCAAGTGGCCGAGGTGGAAGCAAACTGTTGTAAGGTCAGCTCAGAAAAGGGTTTAGTAATTATTGGGTATTTGCCAAAAACCTGTGAGCAGCGTCTCATGGCTATAAGACAAAATTGCCCATACTCCTCCCATTTATCGGGGAGGATAGCTTTTCGCTTTGAGGAGTACAGCCATTCCAAAATTCCATGTTTTTGAAAAAGGCATCCAAAGGGAATAAGGTCATTTAAGATGACAAAATAAATCGGCTGTGAAAGTTCTACTTGTACCACTGTGGCTTGATATTGGCCCATAATTTGTTTGATGGCGTCCCTTGCTTCGGAGGTCCTTACTCTAGGGGATAATAAATCGGGACTTCCCGGTAGGATATCATACAGGGGGCTAAGAAGGGACTCAGGTATGGGCATGACTGCACGAAGCCACTGGATCGCGCCGATCAACTTTTGAAAGTCATTTAGTGTTTTGATCTTCTGCAAGTCAACCTGTGGAGGAGAACGAGTTACTTGTCCCTCCCTTACGGAGTGCCCTAAATATGAAAAAGGTGGATTCTCCTGGACCTTCTCTGGAGCTACAAAAAGACCATTAGAAGCAAGAGCATCTATAACTAAAGATTGTAGTACCCTCAATCTTTCCTCATCTGCATCAGCTAGGAGGATATCATCCATATAGTGAATTATCATATTGTTCGGGTGTTGTGTCCGTACTGGGTGTAAAATACCTTGAATATACATTTGACACAAAGTGGGACTATTGGCCATGCCCTGAGGGAGCACCCGAAAATGATACCTGCGATATGGCTCTTGCAAGTTTATAGAGGGTACAGAGAATGCAAACTTCTCTGTATCTTGAGGGTGCAAGGGAATACTGTAAAAGCAATCTTTAATATCTATTATCCTTATTTTCCAACTGCTGGGTACAGCTGTTGGTGAAGGCAAGCCGGGCTGTAAGGCGCCCATTATGATCATACAAGCATTTACAGCTCGTAAATCAATCAGCATTCTCCAGCCTCCAGATTTCTTTTTTATGACAAACACAGGAGAGTTAAAAGGGCTTGTGGTAGACTCTATTTTTTTCGTAGCCTTTCGGGGGTAAGGGGCCACTGTTCCACCCAGACCGGTTTTTGTGTGGTCCAGGTTATAGGCGGGCAGCTCACCAATGTTGCAGTGGCCCCGACGAATTTCCCCGAATGTGTTCTGGGGTCACAAGGGATAAGGAAAGCTGTGAAAGCAAGTCCTGACCCCAGAGAGCATAAGGTAGGCCCTGAATTCGTAGGGGCCGGATGTATCCTGATTCTTCCTCGTACTCCCACTTGAGACATCTAGCAGATTGCGAGGCTGACTGATTTCCTCCCACTCCCATGACTAGCTGTGTAGCAGCAACAACTGGCCAAGTTTGTTGCCATTGCTCACTGTTGATAACCGAGCAATCCGCCCCTGTATCTATCATTCCATTAATTTGTATCCCTTCTATCTTAACTGTTATCATGGGATGAGCCCGTTATACAGGCTGTACCCAATGTCCTTGCCAATCTGGTCGCTCTGAAGGCTGGGGAGGAGACAGCCAGGGTAAGGGTATGGCTTTCCCAACGCTGTGTCTTGGATTCAGGTACACTTCATAATCATGAGGATTAGTGATGCAAATAGTAGATTCTCCTGACTCCAACACTTGAGTATGGGTTATATAGTTCCAATATCCTGATAGTCCCACCACTAGCCTAGGGTGGGGTTTTGATTCTACAGCGACTGCCAAAGTTTCCCAAGGAGCTAACTTAATTGGTTCCCCATACTCTGCTGCCCACAATTTTACTGCTTGGTATACGGAGCTCTCCGGTCTGCTGCTTGTGTCTCTGGGAGACCCCCCGCAGCTGGAGGCCCCCGCCACCCGTTTCCCTGTTTCTTCCTCCCCCTCAATATGAGCTCCGCCTGCGCCTTGCTGAGCATCTGCCAACTCCGCCCCTCTACTCCCTTTCTTTCTTTTATGCTTTCTTTCTCGATCTCCCCTTTCTTCTTCAGAACTTGAATCTTCCCATAAAGAGTCTCCTGTCTGAACACTAGCGGCAACATTTACAGAAAGCGAAGGGCCATAAAGAGCTGCTTTCACTAAGCTGTAAATAATAAAGTCAAGGTCTTTAACTGACCCAGCATAGCATGCTAACTGATTACTGACCATAATCCATCTACTACAGTCTACTCCTGTAAATTCCACCCACAGAGAGACCAGCCACAATAACTTTACAAATTTACGGCAGTCTTCATCTTTCACTTTAACAATGGGAATACTAAAAGACTGACCCATCGTTTCTAAGCGAGCACCCCCCTTCTCCTCGGGCTTAATTAAGGGTAAACTTTTTCCCTGTCCCATCTTCCCAGGTATCCTTGCGCCCGAGGCTACCTGGCAATCCCTCTTGAGCCTGCTCAAGGAGACAGGCGGTCGAACAATTCGGCCCCACGTTGGGCGCCACCTGCTGGGGGTCCTATCGGGGTCCCCAGCCACCGCCCTCTACTCACCCTAAACCAGGGTCTTCAGACGTCTCTGGCACCCCACCCTAGAGGAGGGGAGAACAAACCAGGCAGAGCACCCTAGGAGAGGTTAACTTCTTTATTCTCCTTCCTGGAACTTCCAACTGCCCAACCCCACACCCTCTGTGCCTTCTCTTATCTCCCTTTTCTGGCCCCTCCCTGTAGGCGGTTCCACTCCTCCCAAGTCCTGCCCCGAGGGTGGAGCCAGCCCATTCAGAGGCCATCCCAGTACCCGAAGGCAGGCCACTCAGACAAGCCCAGTCCAGAGCCGCCCCCAACAGATGAACTTCTGTGCATAATGTCCTGCCATTCAGGATGAGGGGAAAAAAAAGAATTAGTGTGCAATAGTGAAGACCCAGCAAAGATTAGATTGTAAAATCCCAGAATAAGGACTGAAAGGGAACTTTGTTGTTCAGCTTCTTCATCTTAGAGCTAAGAATCTGAGGCCTTGATAGGATAAATGATTTGCTTAAAGTTGCTCAAGTCATATGTAGCAGGGCTGAGATTTAAGCACAAGTTCTAAAAATAAACTCCAAAGTTTGTACTCTTATTAGTGTACGCTATCTTCCCAACACTTTAGTAAACTCAATTGTCACAGTTACAATTAGTCTTCTCCAGGATCATTTGGGGAAGTCAAATTGTAAGGTGAACCCCAAACTGAGATTTGTTAAGACACCACAGGAAGGCAAAGGTTCATGTTTTCTTGAATTGGTAAATAACCATGAAGTCAAGACAATGCTTAATTTTGTAATATTGTTAATTATAATTCAGCCTCTCTTTCTAATTTATTTAATGAAGGGTGATGGGGCAAGGATTAACTACCCCAAAGTGTAAATGGCAATAACTAGCTGCCCCAAAGTACATTCACAGGTATGGATTATACAGACTTCTAAGTTAGGTCAAATTATATAAGAGCTCCTCAGTAGACAAGTGCTGGTTCTGTACTTCACCTTCTTGTCCCCACAGATTAATGTGAATATCAACATCTGTAAGTAATAGTTTATTTGATATCACAAGGCAATTCAGGCATTAGCTTGCAGCAGTCTTTCAAAATAAAGAACAGATCAGATTTTGTCACACTGAAGGTCTCTTTTATAGAACAGAGCAAATGCTAGTGAATTTTCTTGGTATGTTTGCTATTTACTGCATAAGACTTGCTGAAACCTAGTAATACCGAGGGGAGGGATTGAATCATTTATTAAGTACAGTCTTGGACAGGTGTCTCAAATGTCAATTCTAGGATTTAATCTAAACTAATCTTCAGGAAAGTTAGGTTTAATGGAAATGAGAACCCAGAGGAATTCAGAAGTGGAGATAGCTGGATGCTTAAATCTCAACCATCCGTGTTTATGACAATCTTTTAAATAACCTCCCTCCTTGGTTGTGATCCTTCTGTGTTCTGAGGTTATAAGTAGGTTTTGGAATTTGTGTTAACTCATCTGCTGAAAAGATTTGTTTTTTCTATACTACACATTAAAATACACAGGGCATTTTCTCTTTTCTCTTGAAATCTGCTCATGGTTGATCCTCTGCAGATATAGCATAAAAATTGTGTTTAAGGATTTAAAACAAAGTTTTGTTTGCATAGTTTTAACATAAAGGAAGTGTTTAAAACTTTATTATGATTTCAATTCAAAGCAGCAAGCATTTATTTTTAACCTAACATGTGCAGTGCTAAGTGCTGGAGAAGAAAAAGAAAAGCCCATGCTCTTAAGGACTTTATGTTATATTGGGAGGGAGTTAGAGGGAGAATTATGATTAACAGGTTATTATTATTATTAGGCTGTTTTATTTTCAGATTAAAATAAATAGGGCTTGCCATGATAGAGGACTAATTCTTTGATGGCAGGTAGTCCAAAGATGTTAAGGTTACCTCTCATTGAATATAGTTTCTGAACACTTTTTCTTACCAAGTTTGGGAATAAACTCACTGATTAGTCAAAAGCACACTTTCTCTGTTGTCCCTCCAGGCCATATGCTACCCACTGAACACTGAGAAGATTGTTATAGTGGCTTAACATTTTTGGCCCGAGTTTCTTTTTTTTTGAGAAAATGAATAATAATAGTCATAATACTTTTTTTAAGTGAGCAAGAAGGATTCTACATAGAATTATGCCAAATAGGATAAGAAGGGATCTAAGATTCTGAAATCCATAAGGGCTTACTTGATGACTTTAATTTGCTAAATTAAAGTAGGAAAACAATTTGCAAGATCTTTGTGGCTATTATGATTTTAGATATAAATTGATAGCATCATTGCCTTTTAACAGTAAAAAGAATAGAGCCACTACTAAAATACCTTTTACTAATGACCTATTCCATTCTTTTTAAAGAATTTAAAGAATACTCAAAAGAGTTGGTCATTTTCAAAACATTGGAGTTATCATACAAGTAAAAGCTTATGAAAATGGAATAGCAAATTTATTGTGTGCCAAAATCCAGATAAGAGAATAAAAGAACAAGGAACACAACATAGAAAGATTGGAAATATATAAATAAGTTTTCTTAGACTGTTTACAATGCATTTCCTCATTTATACCTGTCCATTATTTATAAAACAATTAATAGGCATTATAATGACATATTGGTATTACCTAGTTGATGATACCCGGTAAACATTTAACTCACAAGGATAACTGTCAAATGATATGTCCTGAAGTGAGTATACAAGTGAGAAAAAGTATTAAAAAAATCATGAGTATAAGGTTGTGTCATTGCTGCTGTTCCTGCTACAAAATTTGTTTGTATACAGCTCATTAAATTTTGCAAAAATAGTAGCTACAATAGCTCATTTGATCTTCCAAATTGCTACAGGAAGTATTATATGACAATTTCATTTATAGCTCAAACTCAGAGTAGTTGAGTGATTTGTTCAGTGTCATGGTAAGACTTGTTATTGTTGTTTTCCACTGACTGCTTCCTTATTGCATACAAATATGATGCAGTTATCCTCACACACCTATTCCAAAAAAAAAAAAAAAAAAAACTTCCACCTGACCATGCCAGCCTCTCAATTTCTCTATTTACTTTTTTTGTTTGTAATTTCACAGGCTACAAATTGTTTAATTATAAACTCTATCCAGATAACTCCCAAATCTCTAACTCTTGTTCATTTTTTCCTCCTGAATTTGTCCAGTTTTTACTAATTTCCAGCTGAACACAGAAGTTGTGTATGTGTGCTTGTGTATGTGAGATATGTTTAATCCACTCTTCTCATTTTATACATAAGGAAATTGAGAATCCTTATGGGGAATGTAATTTTTACAAAATTATACAGATAGAATCAAAGGCAGAATCTGAACCTACCCTTGAACTTGAAACTCTGCTCCATGGTGACTCCATTTCAAAATAATTTTAGTGTCTCCTGAGAAATTTAAAATTAACATGTCCAAAATTAAACTTGCTATCTTTAAATGTTCCTATTTTTGAAAAGGGTAACACAATCTTCCCTATAACCATGTTTCAAATTTCAAAGTCATTGATTTTTTCTTTTCTTCCTCCCTCATACTCTAACCCCATATATAATTAGAAGTACTTTATTCTTTCTCTACCTTTCAAGCATTCATGCCTTTTAACCCCTTACATGGCTATCACCCTAGTTAAACACTCCTCTCCTGTTCCCTGGATTATTGCAAAAAGCTTTCTATATGAGAATATCTATGGCTTTTATATATACATATAAACATATAAGGATACACACATATATGTATATATATATATAGTTTTATTGTCAATTTCAAATTCTATGCCTTTTTCCTCTCCTCTCCTCCCATTTATAAGGCAAGAAAAATAGAACACATAAAAAAGAAAAAAAATATGTTTTAATCTATAATTTAAGTCCATTAGGTCTGCAGTTAGGAGAAGAGCATGCTTCATCATGAATCCTTGAAATCATGATGAAATTTTTTTAATCCTAAATTTTTCAGAGTTCTGTTACTCTATAATTTATTCTCCTGGTTCTGCCTACTTCATACAAGTCTTCCCAGGTTTTTCTGAAATTGTCACCTTTATTGTTTTTATAGCACAATAATAGATACTCCTTCAGGTTCAAATCCTTTGGTACCCCAAAAAGAGTTCCTATAAATATTATTTTTGCATATGGAACTTTCCCTCTTTCTTTGATCTCTTTGAGGTATACACCTAGAATTGTTATTGTTGATACAATATATATATATATATATATATATATATATAATTTTGTCCATATGGTGTGTGTATATATATGTATATATATATATATATATATAATATTAAACTATATATAGTTTAGCAGTTTAATAGATCTTTGGCTATAGTTTCAAATAAAAAAATTTCTGAAAAGTCATTTAGCCATCACTATCTCTTCTCCAGTTTGCCCTTCAAACATCCACACAAATAATATCCTTAAGGAACAGGACTGACCATTCCCAAAGCCATGTTCAAAAACATGCAGAAAAAAAATAAATACAAAAGCAAAGATGAAGGACAGAAGCGTTCTATATGTCACAGACAGATTTACAGAGTTCACAGAGGAAGGAGATGACATCTCAGGTTCGTGAAATTGCTAGTTTGCTCCTCTTGGGTAAAATAGAAACTGGAATTTGAAGACCTTTACAAGCTCTCTCTGCTCTGTCTTATTTCCTATGAATCTCCTTAACGCACTCTCCATTTGTCTTGGGAGTCTTTTTTTTTTCTGGACTAAAGATTATGTGCCAATTGTGGCCCACATCATAATATGAGGTGGTGCTGACATGAATTTCTACTCATTAAAGTAATTCTAAGTGATACATCAAGTGATTGTGTGGAATTGAATTAATTTCTTACTTATTACTTACTGAGATGCAAACCTAATTTGGGAGATTTCCTTTCTAATGAGAACACCTGTATTAAGTTTAACATGTTGAAAATTCTTTTCATTTGCATTTTAAATGTTGATTTTTTTTTTACTCTATATGTATCTTCTTTAGACTTGGATATTCTCTCCTGTATTATAATTACAACATAATCTTTTCAAGTAAAGGAGCAGTTACCTTTATTTGTTTCCCTAGCATTTAACATAGTAACTGACACATAGTTTAATACATAGTTATGGACTAGCTGCTTTTAAAATTAGTTGTAACCATTTTTAGTGATTTAGCTCTCAGATTGTTTATTAAAAGTTCAATAGTTTCGTTTTTCACCCTCTTGTATTATATATGAGTTTTTGTGGGAGTATATGTGTGTGGGAGAGAGACAGACAGACAGACAGAGACAGAGACTGAGTCAGAGAGACAGAGACAGAGAAAGGCAGAGAGACTGAGAGGGACAGAGAGAAATAGAGAGAACACTACTAGATAATAATGTAGTTCCTTTGAAGATAAATTCAAGGTTAATTTGCACCTGTACTAAGCAAATTAGGTCTTCTCTGATGATAGCTACTCAAGAGGTCACTATTTGATCTCATCCTTATGATTATGATGAGAATCTACCTTCCATACAGGCAACAGCTGCTTATTTCTGAGGCTGTTGAGAGTATTGAATTTCTGCCATAACCAAGTAGCCCAAAAGACCAATCATGAGTTAAGAAAAGACTGTCCATAATCTCAGTCTTGTGTCCAGTAGCTAATCAATACTCCCAAAACCGTTAAGGCCACATCAAAAAATCAGACTTTGCTGATAAAGTTACATCAGAAGTTGTTCTTTTTTATATATAAGCAAGAACAACTCAAGCCTAAAATTGCTTTGCCTCTGAAAATGCACTTCTGCCTGCCCATCCACGGTTTTAGGAGCTGATGACATGATGATTCATCACAGACCCAGGAGGCAAGTCAGAGACAATCACACTCCAGCACCCGGTCACATCTTCTTGGGGCCTGGACACCTTTGCTGTGTCATTTGATAAATTTCAGTTGATTACCTGTTCTGTCTTGGGAACTGGTTTTACTTTTTAGTCGTATGATAGTGACACTACATTATTATACATTTATAGAGCTTTGCTGGCAAAAGGTAAGAGAAAGGGAAAAATAGAAAGGCAGGCAGAGAGCGAGAGAGAGAGAGAGAGAGAGAGAGAGAGAGAGAGAGAGAGAGAGAGAGAATGGAGAAAATGGTCATTTCCTCGTTCTCTGAAAGTATTCCTCACATCCTGAACAATGTTCTAGTCAAATCTAGACTATTAGCTATTTCGTGAACCTGAGATGCCATCTCTTTCCTCCATGAATTCTGTAAATGTCTGTGTCACATAGAATGCCTCCCTTCTTCATCTCTGCCTTTCATATTCTCTATTTCCTTACAAGGCACAGTTGCATAGTCTCCTTTGTTTCTTTTTGAACAAAGTTCAAAAGAACTCAAAGTTTGAGTTTCTTTTATGACAAAATATTTATTTATTGTTATTTTATTTTTTCTTCACAAAATGAGTATATTTATAATTTTAAAAAGATTATTCAGAAAGTTAATACTTCCTAGCTGTGTGACCCTAGGCAAGTCACTTAACCCCAATTGCCTCAGGAAAAAGAAAGATTATTGCACGTGAAACTGCAAATCTTTTATGTATAACTGGCTGCTTCTTTTAAATATATAATAAATATATAATCATAATGCAGAATGAATAACAACATAATCTATGTTTTAAAAATGATAGCAGTGAATTGAAATTTCCAACCATTACTACCATAAAAGATATAAGAATTGAAAAGCTTTAGAGGTTATAATCCAATCTTTTCTACTGAGAAGGATACTGAGGTCCAGAGAGGTTAAATGACTTACCTGAAGCTACATAGGATGAAAAGAAGAAGAAGAAGAAGAAGAAGAAGAAGAAGAAGAAGAAGAAGAA